>CM055106.1:20190233-20295720 GCA_029204225.1 Diphasiastrum complanatum | reverse complement strand
ATAATACATTTTTTGCAGTATATTGAAATCAATTGATTGTACAACATAAAGTGCATAGAAATCTTGAAAGACATTAAAAAGAAATATATTTGCTCACATTGTTGAGGAAAAACAAATTGTATCGCTTTGATCCGTCCTAAACTTGGGTGGAGTCAATGGTAAAAATAACCACTCTCATCTTTCCTGACAGTTGATTGGGACCATTGCAAATAAATTTAAAACCATTTGACATCAATATAGAAAAGTTGAATTGCCTAAATCCAACTTCGAGATGTCATTGATTGTCCCCACAATAATCAAGTTGAGAAGAGAGTAAATTGGTGTCAATCGTAGCTTGCACGACTCTCTTGGATATAAATTTGCCGACAACCTCCACAGATCATAGGTGTTTCTATGTTTGTCAAATGCGCTCCGTATGAAAGTGTATTCCATTGCGTCCACAATGCATTGTATTTTTGTATAGAAATGAGAAAGAACAAAATTGTTACGATATAACAAACATGTACAAAATTACATGTACAAATAGTTTAATATGTGAATTGTCAAAGTATAGTACTTATGGACCTTAAATGAGTGCATTAATACCTCACAGAGAGTGATTGATTGATTGATCATAAAACAAATACAAACTAGACAATAGATTTAATTGAGATCTAGATCAACAATTTAGCATGTATCAATCAAGAGCAATCTAAAATGATTAATCAAAAGCAAAGTACAGCCCACACACGTGTAAAAAAGGTATTCATCAGTACAAACTTGTAGACTGAAAATAAAATGAAACATACTTTGTTCTTGCTTAGATCCAAAAATCATCAAAGTACATAATGTAGAACTCGAGTAGTTTTGCCAATGAGCTCTCAAAAACAATCTAAGTGTTTCACTATGGAGGATTGGATACATAGAAAAACCTCCTCCTCTCTAAAGTTAGGTGAATTTCTAGCATCTAATAAGGAAGTTGATTTGGCTTTCTTGCCCTAATTTGCCATTCTAGCCTCATTCCTAGAGTCTTGCCATATTGGTGGCTAGTTGGTCAACCTACTCCATAAATCTAGGAATTAGGTCCTATAAAGTAGGAATCCCTACCAAATAAACTTGACCCACTTTTTTAGACATTGATCTAACCTACTCCATTATAGGTTTCCCACGTGGCTTCATGGATTCACACATGTGGGACCCACCTACTGTACAATCTACATGATTATGATCAAGCTAGATTTGCCAATTTTTGGCACTTTCTCACATGAATGATGTACATAGCTTACATGAAAATCGCACCCCCTTGCAAATTCTCTCTCTCTCTCTCTCTCTCTCTCTATCTCTCTCTCTCTCTCTCTCTCTCTCTCATCTCTCTCTCTCTCTCTCTCTCTCTCTCTCTCTCTCTCTCTCTCTCTCTCTCTCTCTCTCTCTTCTCTCTCTCCTCTCTCTCTCTCTCTCTCTCTCTCTCTCTCTCTCTCTCTCTCTCTGAAGTGCAAAAAATCACTGTATTCAGCCTGAGGTAGTGTGTACCTCAATGGAGGTGGAAATTGCAAGAAAAATCTCACGATAGCTTGAGAAATGAGCAAGAATGTTGTTTTTCCTAACAACTATCTCTCTCTCTCTCTCTCTCTCTCTATATATATATATATATATCTTACTTCCTCGTTGTTTGTCGAGGCTTCTCTATGGCATCGTGTAGCCAATCAAGCGCCATGTCCTTGGCTAGAAGAGCGAGGTAGGTGGGGTATGGTTGTCTTCTATGCCCTCTCCTAAAAGTGGCTCGAGTTGTTTTTCTATGAGCCTTGGCTCTTCGTATCTTGAAATCCACTTTTGCATTTCTTCACTATTAAGAATGCAAAACTTATTCACCTTTTCCTTGAAGGACTCACTCATCTTCTCATGATCGCTCCTTTTCCCTGAGGAACCTTCCCAACAACACGCTCATCATCCTTATTATCCCAAAGACGAGGAATAGAAGGATCACTATGAGCAAGGAACTCCGTGGTATAAACCATGGACTCTTGCACTAGCCATCCTTCTGCCATGCTACCCTCAGGCCTTGCTCTTTGTCTTACGAAGCCTTTCAATATTTTCATGAATTGTTCCAAGAAAAACATCCAACGGTTATGGGAAGTGCTTGAATTGGTAATATGGATCAATATTAATGAGAGAGTATTGTAACCACAATATCAATAGTCTAGGATGGGCTAAGAATAGACAATTGATGAAAGTAGGTCATGTACCTGCAATGGCCACCTCATCTACCAATTGTCTTGTCACCTCAATGGATGCTAACGGTATCTCCTTGGATGAAACTTATCTTCATAAGAAAAGTAAACAACATTAATATACACATTAGTTAGATAATCATCTTAAATCATCTCAATAAAAAATAATGTGATTCGCATTGATCGTACCTCACCAAACCACTGATTTTGTAGATTGTACTTCTTAACTCCTCTGTCAAAAACCCTCTCAATACCAAGGGAAGTACAAACTACATGGGCAAAATCTGGTCATTGAGATACATATATGTGCAATGAGATTATGAAACAAAAATGCTATGAAATGTAATGTTCATGAGGTGGAGACAACATCAAAAAACATGTCAACCTGTAAAAATTTATGCCAATCATGAGACTTTAGTCCACTTAGCTTGTTGTACCTTGTGAAAGCACCCTTTAGGCATCACATGTGTCCTGTCGGAATTCGAAATGAGGCTATTTCCTTCTTTACACCGTCTCTTCTCTCCTCGAGAAGATCCATGGAGCCTTTGGGACGACAATTGAATTCCCTACCGTTTGTGGGCATAAATTGGCCATCTTTTCCACTTCTTTTAAGTCGTCTCGTGCGGCTTTTTTTTTTATTTTTGGCACCGCTCAAGTGCTCCCAAATTTTGCTCCCTACATTCTTGAATATGTGCATCAGGTCCAAAAGATGTATCAATAATTCCCCCCAATCTGGAAGTTCATGAAATATTGATAACCTCTTCATGCTAGGAGGGAGTCGCCCTAGATCTTGACTGGATCTCCAAATTTGAAGCCAATCACTTGCCTACAATATTAAGAAACAAGCACACACACTTAATTGAGATTATCATTAGAACATATCTAGAGAGAGTAACTGTTAAAAAAAATAAATGACATTAATTGGCCCAAATATTTATTGTACTTTCATGGCGTGGGGACGTTGAACAACCCATCATGCATAGGGTGATCGGGTGGAAGGTCTCGGGTGTGGATAAACCATTTTTTGTAGATGTTGTGAGTGACGTGCTTGCAAATACTCTCCATAAATGGGACATGAATTGTAGCCACTCGTTGAGAGCCTTGCATTATAAAAAAACAACCGACTTAATTGTGAGTGTAATGTTAGAGTTGATTTTTTTTTTTTTGTGAATACACATTAGATTTAATACCATGAACCAATAGCAAAAATATCTCATCGGAACATTCCCCATATCCAAGAAAGTCGTGCATCGGCCACATCAAGATCTCCTTTACCACAAAATCTCTTTGTTTGCAAGGTCTTGATATAATAGTTAATTGAATTCCTTGCCATAAAATCTTTAGCTCAACTATCAAGGGAGCCATATACACATCCATATTTTTGGCCTTGTATTTTTCCGGGATAAGAAGAAAAAGTATTAGGTGCCCCTTCTTGATACTTAGCCAAGGGGGAATGTTATAATGTACAAGGACAATCGGCCAAGTGGACCATGATGTGGAGCGCAATCCGAATGGATTCACGCCATCCATCGCCAACCCCAAATGGCGAGGCTCATCCCTAAACTCATGCCAACTAGCATCCACATGCCTGCACTGGACAATTAGCAGGGATCCTCATAATATTGTCCGATGTGAACAATTGCTCAAATGCTATGTACTAAGCTTTGCTATGGACTTGCACTTAAACATATGGCGTATCTTGAGTATGATGGAAAAATGCCTTACCACTTTGGTGGGTATGGTGTCTCCTTGTAAATATTACCTGTAATGATGTTCCAACGTGGACACGTGCTTGCCTCCTCAAACTCGTTTTGATATAAAATGCAATCATTGGGACATGCATGAATACTCTTGTAATCCATGCCGACAGCGGCGGTGAGGGATATTCATTGGCCCACTTTCTAAGTCTATACTAAACCTGAAGTTGAAATTAACTTGTTATTAATTTTTAATATCTGGATTTTTCATTTGCACACCCTGGAGTTTAATGTTTTTTTTGATATGATCACAAATTGAAATTTTTATGCAAAAATCTGCCGTAGGGAGTCTCCCACCCTCTCGTTCCGTGCTGTTACCCAAAAGCTGCGCTTTACAGATGTTTCTCGGGCCGTAGTTAATCCCTACTAGAGGCCACAAAGGCTAATTAATGAACTTATTTATTTATTCTCATATGAAAATGATTGGATTCTAGTCCTTTGTTTTGGTACAAGCACCACTACCATGTGTGTTTAGAAAAAAGAACGAAACTGTATTGCTGTGGAGAAAGATTCTGTGTAGTCGGCATTCATCGTGCAACAAGTTGTTGCCATTAATGATCTGCCGAATGTTGATGATGAATTGGGTGCATCTTTTGGCTAGGACATCGAAAAAGTTCAAGTGGCATCTTTAGAGCCACAACCTCCTCTTAAAGACGATCCTGGAGATTTTATTGATCTCCAAGATGAAGAGGTTGTTGGTGGTGATGTGGGTGATGGGGATGGTCAGCTGCCACCAACTCATATTGATGAAGAGATTTTGGATGTATAAACGTTTTAGATTTATAATTTGAGATGTTAAAATTTCAATTGTATTTATCTTGAGTGTATTTGTGGCATGATGGTATTTAAATTTTTATTTGTATGAAATTTTATGAAAGTTTACTAAAATAATCTTGTTTTTCTAAGCAGACAATGGCTCCAACAAAGGGCTGCTACTCCTGATCCAGACAATTTTATTGAATTTTTTGATATTTCTATAAAAAACATTTATCAAAATTGCATATATGAACATTTTATTTTTTTTCCAAAGATGATTGTATGAACATTTTATTTTTTTCCAAAACGATTTGAATGTCAAGTTTTTAAAATATTTTGCATCTCTTGATCTAAATTTTAAATATGTAGCATCTTACAAAACTATTAATCAATTTTTAAATTGAAGATTCAAAATTTACGTGAATACTAAAAAATGGAAGGGCTTAAAAAAAAAAGGGTCCTCCACCATTTCCCGATTCAAAAGATTTCGCGTTACTAGTTGGTAGTCGAATTAAGCTTCCCTTAAGGACATTTCTTAAACCAATTCTTGAAAAATAAATAGGGATGCATATGTTAATTACAATGTTGGAATGGAAGCGATTTTTGCAGTCCTCAATATAGGCCTATCATGGGAGAAAGAAATTGAAACTTTAGTCCTCTAATTCAAGACAAGGACCATACTCATGAAGTTTTTGGTATAGATGGTGACTCATGGGTTAAGCTAATGTTAGCCTTTGATTTATGTGGGCTAATCTGTATGATTTTCCATCAACCTTGTCATTCAATCTTGCATTAAGCCATTAGGCCTAGTGAAATGGAGCACATGTGAAAGTGACCAATGTGAGATTTTTGGTGACCTTTGTGGTCATGGAGTTGCTTGGACACACCAAATGCCTATCGACTTTTACTCGGTAGACCTTGGTTAAGAGTCTATGAAGTAATCCAAGATTAAAGAACTGGAAAATAAATATTTGAAAATGTTACCAAGAAAAAGATGTAAAAGTCAGTCTTAATACTTGGATAATAAGTCAACCTAACAATGTGGGGAAGATAAAAGTTCCTCCACCACATATCACACAATAGATAGACTAATATGTTGCAAAGAATTCAAAAAATGTTGTTGGAATTGCATCAAGATTGTGAAATCGATGAAATCAAATGGATTGAGGCCTTAGCAATCTTTGATTGACTAAGTCCTATAGTGGACAAAAGAAAGGATGAGCCTCTACCAATGATCATCCCTAAGTGAATTTTCAAGGCCATAATAGTAAGTCGGTAGCAATGGATGATGAGATTGAGATTCAAGTAAATGTGAGAACATCTTATCAAAGAAAGCACACAAGCACACAAGGGCACAACATATCCTCCAAACATGGGGACTCAAATTTCGGTTGGGTAAACCCACAAACCTTGAACATATATCCCACCCCCACCCCCACCCCCACCCCCACCCCCTTCCAAGCCTTTTGCATCACGAATCAATGGAATGATCAGGCTTATTACTTTACTCACTCCAACCTAGTGTGCTGAAATTTAATTTTTAATGCAATTTTAACATCATGTGTTGAGTAACTTGATGCTAATCTAGGATGTTTGATTCTAAATTTTGCCTTTTAAACATTTTACCATTTTGTAGAATAAATGTTCAATTCTCTAAAATTCGTCTTGCAAAGATTTTACTATAGACATTACTCCAATGTCTAGATTGAAGTTATTGGATATTTGACTACTCAATCTCACTGAGTGTGAGCAACTTGACTTGATTCCACAAGATTCGTAAAGCACTTCAAAAAAATTTGTTGTGTATTTTGAAGTAACCTTAATTGGCAGAATATGACAGTTGTAGAAACTTACATAAGAGGAACCTTACACAGACATCTGTGTAAGGTTCCTCTTTAAAAACTGTTTTACAATAGGTAGAAATTTATTACCAAATGTAAAAAAAATTACTTGCTATAAAAACTACTATAAAATTTTTGGTCTACCTTCTCAAACTGGTCACAATCTATGAGCTATAAACTTAATATGATAGTGTCCTAATCAAGCAAAAGCAAATTTATTGTTGAGTAGCCTGAAGAATTTTTTTGCCAAAAGCATAACGAAAAGTAAAACCTTGTTCATTTGCCACACAATTCAAGCCTGTTTAGATTGATCTCATGAATTCCTTCTAGGTACTTTCATCCAGAGTTTTTGTTGTAGGCTTCATCTATAAATTTGGCATTCACCCAACTTTTTAACATTTATATAGCATGCACTAAAATCTAAACAAATCTGCCTTCTAGTTCGGCATAAATTGCAAAGTTTTTCAAAGCATTGCTAGAATCATAAAAAATTATGTGGTCAATTTTATAATCAGTAATGCTCTTTCTCGCAGCAAGAAACAGAAAAAGGAATTCACAAAGTTTCCACCTTATGACAAGATGTAGAAGATGGTTGATTTAGCTATAAGTTGCATGTAATATTGAAAGGTACTGATGGTGATCACTGTCATTGGGAGAAGTCCCGATGTTGTCAGGTTCACAACATCATCCATCGGTTCCTCTCACAAAGATCGCAACATGCTCCATTGCTCCTGCACCAGCCATCACCCGAAGCGCTCCATCACTCTTGCACCAGCAGCCATCGCCCGAAGTGCCAATCACTCAGAACGTGCTCCGTTGCCCTCGTGTAAGAGGTAAAAGCTAAAAGGTAAATTCTCGAAAGGTGCGGGCAAAAGGTAAATTTTTGAGTAACTTTGAGAAGCTCTAAATTTTTTTGAAGTGCTTTTCGTAGGGGAAAGTCCCTGTCCTCGGGCCTTGGGCCCTCGGGCTCAATGACCTTAAATCGGGAAAGGCCCTCGAACAGGGGCCTATTTCAACTCTCACAATTCTCACAAAACTACTAGAGGTGTTAAATCTAGTTGAGCTGCAAAGTTGCCCTTCATAATAAGCTCCTGCTTTGATTATTGAAGGATGCGAAAACCATCAATGTACAAATAGATGAAAGCAGATAGAAAGATAATGCCCATTAGCAAAGAGTAATTAAGCTAAAAAGCTTAAAACATAAAATATTAAACTCTTAAAACCTTCTGCTTGATGTAAGTCACTAACTAGAATAGTCGCAATAATAGTTATTGCAGGAAGCTTCGAACGCCGCTCCTGCAAATTGAGCTCGTCGAAGAATTGAAAGTGCCTGTGAACGTTGCAATGTAACAGAAATACATTGACCATAGAAAGATACAATGATGGATGGTAGCGTTACACTTTGTCATGGCGCTTCATAACAAGCTCCGCACATAATGACAAGAAATCATTAAATATGTTATGAACACATCCATATGTTTCAAAGCATATATTTCCCTTGGACATGAGCTGCACATAAAAACATTTCATCAATTTTTTAGAAAGTGTCAAATTGTAAATAACATTCTGTAGGTGCTAAAAGAAGACTCTTCTTCATTTCGCATATTCAACTTTGGAATATTTTCAAAACCCTCAAGGTTTGCTTTGAAGCTCGCTTATTCCAGGTTACATTGCTCCTAATCAGCTATTGTAGTAACAATCAAGTTTTAATATTTAAAAGCCCAATCACTCGCTCTCTCGTTAATAGATACGAGTCAGGATTGAGATAATCACATTGAGCAATGAAACTCTAACTTTAGCTGTGTTCTTTGTAGTTTATACTTTGCTTTTGAGGAACTCTGAGAATAGAGCAGTATGGGTCTGGAGGACAGCCAGATGGAGATATTCTTCTTATCAAACAAACTGCCAAATGACATAGCTGATTTCAAGCTCTACGATGTTTTCAAGGAAGCAACCAGACTTCTTCAAGAACACTCATGCTTGCTTTTGTCACTTACAAGTATGTTTTACTCACCATACATTGTGCTCAACCTCCTCATGTTGTCCAGCCTTCGGCCCGACAAAGCTTTCATTTTGCAGCTGACTTTCTCAGGGGACATCACCACATTATTGGCGGATCTGGTTGCTCACTTTTCTATGCCAGCTCCTCGGTTCATCTTGCTTGTCTTGACATGCAGGCTGCTATCCATCGCATTGTCTTTGTACCTTGTTACTGCTATCGCATATTCCATCGGAAGCATTTATTCCAAAGGAGAGCCATCATTTGTATGTGTTATTGGTCAGCTTCCCAAGCTGTGGCCAAAAGTTGCCATCACTTTCTTATGGTCTTCATCCATCCTTTTAATCTTTGAGGTCGCTTCTTCATTGATTATTGTATTCATCTACAACCTTCTAAAAGATCTTGGAGTATCAAGTGCCGCTTGTTTTGCTGCTTATCTGCTCAGCATTGTCGTTTCAGCTTTTCTTTATATATCCATGTTGTGGCTGTTGGCAATTGTCATTCCAGCGTTGGAGGAATGCTATGGTCGTGATGCTTTGGTGAGGAGTGCAGGTTTGATTGTAGGAAAACAATGTGTTGCTCTGGGATTCATCCTCATATTCGAGATTCTTGGTGTTGTTGCTGCTGCATTGCTGCAGGCATGGATTATAAGCTGCCAATTTGAGTACCTAATTGTCAAGATCTTCGTCTTGTTTGTGCTTGTAGTGTCAGGTGGTATTATAGCCTTGTATGGCAATATCATGGTCACCGTCTTGTATTTCTCAGCGAAGTCATACCATAGCCTGCGTTCAGCAGCCTTTATAGAAGGTTACAGTGTATTAAGTTTACCTTGATCCAAAGTCCTCTTTTAGATGGATGTTTTGTTTTGGATCAAATCGGGGTATGGAGTTTCATCTAACTTTCGTTGTGTCAGCAATAATCAGATCTGCATAATTTTATTCCGTTAATTTCCTTATATTAGTTCAAAGATCGTTGATAGTTAGTTCCTTAACTAGATTTACCCTAGAGCTAGAAATTCTAGCGGCCTGTTATTCTGTAATTGAGAGGCTCTCAATTTAATGATAGTAAGTTCATTCTTAAGGCATTTTGTATCTGGTTCTGTGCTGGCTGAGTGGCTACGTTCAATCAGAAAAAAGATCGCATCTTTTTTATTTTTGTGCACAGTGCATCCCAGAAATAATTTTTTTTGCTTATATAGTTTATTTAAAAATTTGTAAAAGGCATCAGCAGCGGCTTTATATTAAGGGTTAATGTATAGCAGGGATTTACTGCGACCGCAAAGGTTCAGCAGCATTCTTAGACACGATTAATCAAGCAGGAACCGACGAATTCGATCAAACAGAAACTACCCAAAATCAATCCCACAGGAACCAGACATAATCAATCAATTAAAAGGAACCAGCCAAAATAAATGGTTTAGGAACTACGCAAAATCGATCAAACAGGAGCTGGCTGAAATTCAATACACGTGGAGATGATTGATCTTTCTCTAGGGAAAGACAAAATTTTGCCTCTTAGGCTGCAACAAATATTAGAATGATCTCCTGTAAAAAGCTAGGGCCATTGCTTGATTTTCTTCACTCGTTGCAATTATTAATCTCCAAGTGATGTGATGCAGTTGCAACATTTGCAGGTGTGATCCTTAAGATATGATGTTATAACTCTAATGCATTGAAGTAGAACTGTAGCTGACACCATATCCCTATCAAATCAAGAGTGTCTCGTGAATATGATGTAGACAAAATGACTTCATGAAAGACCTCCAAGGTACTCATATAAATGAATGAACCAATAATGCCATATAAAACCATCAAGAAGTAAAATGTAGAAAAGAGATGATGTCATAACTCTAATGCAATGAAGTTGACACTATATCACCTTGTCAAATCTGGAGTGTCTTGTAAATATAGATGCATATACATTGAGACGACTTTGTCAAAGAACTCTCAAGGCACTCATATCCTCGTCGCTTATTGCCACAGACGCGATGACTCCTGACACACTTCATTGATCTCCACGTGTCCCAGGGCCCTCGCATCGACACATTTTTTTTTTAGATTGGCTGCCTGGGCGCCACTGGTCCAGGCAACCAAACTTTATCCCATAAGCGTTCTTATGGGATTTATCAGAGGGAATATATATGTAAACTCTCTCTTGAACTTAACAAAGACATCATACACTTCATCCTTGCTCTTTGGTAGATAGATCCAACAAAATCTACTAAAATCATCAATGAAAGTTACATACATCTTAGCTCCACTATTGCTAATTGTAGTAATTCCATGAATATCCGAATGTACAACTTGAAAAGGCTTTGTAGATCTAGATGTAGATCTAGCATAAGATATTCTATGTGACTTTGACAAAGCACAAGACTCACAAACATGATTGATGCTACTTAAGGATTTTGGAAGACCAATCACAACTTGCTTCTTAGCCATTACCTCCAATGACTTGAAGTTGAGGTGCCCCATCCTTTTATGCCAAACCTCTTGAATAGGTATTTGCTCACTTGCCACAAATTCAACTTGGTTAGCAATAACACAAGCATCTAGTTTGAACAATTTCCCTTGTCTTTTACCTTTTGCAATCAAGATATCCTTCTTTTTGATCATGCAAGCATCTCCATCAAACTCAACTTTGAAACCTTTACTTAGCAATTGACTCACACTAAGTAAATTCTTGGTAATGGAAGGTATGAATAAAACATCCTTCAAATAAACATTCCTATTTGTAGTGAGAGAAATAGGAATTGTGCCAATCCCTTTGATTGCACACTCACCATCATTGGCCATGTAGATCACCTTCTTGTCAACTTCATATGGCATCAAAGAAGTGAACTACTCTTTGTGAAAAGTCATGTGTGAGCTTGCACGACTATGAATCCACCATGGATCTAGATCTCCATCATTAACAAGCATACATGAAGACATCACAAAAGCATCATCATTTGAATTTTGAACATCCAAACCATCTTCATCATGAGTAAGATTACCTTGCTTGTCACCTTGATCTCTCTTCTTCTTGTAGCACTCACTTGCAAAGTGTCCTTTGATGCCACACTGAGAAGCACTTGAGCTTTGACCTATCTTCGTTTTTGCCATTTGAAGAAGCCTCCCCTTGATCTTGCCCTTTAGACCACTTACTTTTGCTTTTACCCTTGAATTTTCCCTTGATGAACATAGCCTCCTCATCAACTTGAGATGTTGATGAAAGATCCACCTCTTGCTTGAAGCCTATATTCTTCATTCATCAAGATCTCTTGAAGATCAATCAAACTTGGCAAAGTCTTTTGAATGACAAGACTTTATACAATGTTAGCATGAGCATCCAACAAACCATTAAGAATTACTTGAACAAGCTCCTTAATGCTCTCATCAATGCAACCTAACTCATCAAGTATTGTGATATTTTTAACGATAAATAAATAGTTAGACAATTATAAGTATTTCAATGTATGTTGTAATTAGTAATTACATGATTTTGGATGATTTGATAGCTTCAGAAACCAAATTTGTAGCAATATATTCAAATGATGTTTTGAGCATAAGTTACATGGAGATAGCCTTTTTAGTGATAATTTATATGACAAACTTTTTAGCGATAATGTATATGCAGGTAGACTTTTTAGCAATAAATATCAGTTTTTATTGAAATAAGTCATAAAAAACTGAATATAATTGTAACAATGGTGCAATAAAATTGAAATATAAGCTTAATTTAAAAAATTTCTATTTGTATAATTGTATGATTAATTTTTATTCATAATCATCTGTAAGACTTGCATTATAATTATCTATAACAACTATATAATAACAACTTATTTAAAATTTACTTACTAACCAAAATCATAAAAAGCTTAATATTAAATGTTTGTAAACTTAATATAAATTTAAAAATAATTTTGAGATATAAGCTTTTTTTAGAGTGCTTCTAAATATTGTGATATTTTTAACGATAAATAAATAGTTAGACAATCATAAATATTTCAATGTATGTCGATAATTTGTAGTAAAATTATAAAATACAATCATTAGTACTTTGTTGTCTTAATCGACTTTTCTCAAATAATATTTTGAAATATATTAAGAATTGTGAAAAAAGTACAAAAAGGACCAAGAGTGGATCTCAATCTGATCCTCAAGAGGGATTGGTTGTCAGATTACTTGATCTATCAATCTACTTGAGATTAAGATCAATCTAGATCAATTCTAGACACAAAATCCTAACAAGAACAATCATTAATTGAAGGTAGGTGTACTTTCTGGTTTCCCACGTGTGAAACCCTGTCTGAGTACGGACTCCAACCTGAAATTCAAGTACACATTGATAGCACCTCAAAACAATCAAAACAAATGTAGACAAATGGAGAGAATCACTCAAAATTGCTTTCAAAACCAAGATTGGTGTCTCACAATGATTATGGCCAAATGTGGCTCTATATATACAATAAGTGAGAGCTTGTGGTACTGATCATCCCTTTGATCCCACATGTGTGAAGGTGCTCTGTCATATGATGATTCATCATGCAAAACTGACACTTGGACAAAACCTTCTATTTTGAGCACTTTTGGTCCATTTTCCTTCTATATGGAGATCTACTTGAAAATCTTCTAGAAGTCAAAATTCGTCTACTTCAGCTTATTCCACACATGTGAGCTGTCCTCTACACATGGGATGTGACACCTAACCAAAGGATGTTGCTCATGCAATCAATAGATTGATGCCATGTGTCATATGTCTAGAAAACTAGTTTTTGGCCCTTTTAGCCACTAGAACTTGAATTAAATTATATGTACAACCTATATGATTATGGTACATGACAAGTATACTATTTTCACACGTGGGAACAGACTCCACACATGTGTAATCATCCTATATACAAGACTTTTGGCCTCTACCAAGCTTATTTTTGCATTTTTCACACTCCTCAAAAATCTAGCTTGGTAAATCTAGCATAGATCTATCTATAACTCCAAGAGCCAATCTTAATTTTATAAATGGATCTTTAGGCAATGCCTTGGTGAGTATATCAGCAATGCAATCTGATGATGAAACATGAATAAGCTTGATCTCCTTTGCTTGCACTTTCTCCCTCACGAAATGATGTGCAATCTCGATGTGCTTTGTTTGAGCATGGAAGACTGGATTGTTTGCAAGTTGTTGAGCTGCTTGATTATCACAATATATGCATGGAATGTCTTCATCCTTGATCACATGTAGCTCCTCCAAAAGCCTTTTAAGCCAAAGAACCTCCTTTGTTGTTGTTGTCATAGCTTTATATTCGGATTCTGTTGATGAAAGAGAGATGGTATCTTGCTTTTTGGAAAGCCAAGATATAACTCCTCCACATAAGAATGTAGCAAATGCACTTATGGATCTTCTATCCATCTTGTCACCTGCAAAACTTAAGTCCGAATATGCTCTCAAACAAATATTAGTCCTTTTATAAACTATGCCAAAGTCTTTTGTAGCCAAGATGTACCTTAACACCCTTTTTGCTCCTTTCCAATGACACATTAATGGACTTTGCATGTATTGACTCAACTTGCCAACACCAAAACTAAGATCTGGTCTAGTGATAGTTAAGTATATCAAGGAACCAATAAGCATTCTATAGGTAGTGATGTCCTCAAAGGATGCTTCATCACTTTCCTTAGAACCCTTTACACTTAGTTCCATAGGAGTTTCAACTCCTTTACAATCAATCATGCCAAATCTTGCTAAGATTGATCTAGCATACTTAGATTGACATATGAAGGTAAAATCATTACTTTTAGTGACTTCTATTCCAAGTATAACTTTAAAAAGTCCTAGATCTACCATCTTAAATTCACTAGACAAGGAAACTTTTACATTATTAATGCCATCTAGATCATTTCCTGTGAGTATAATGTCATCAACATATAAAACTAGGATAATGATCTTTCCATAATTACATTTGTAGTACAATGATGGTTCATAAAAACTTACAACAAATCCAATGGAAATAAGATAGGAATGCAACCTAGAGTACCATGCTCTTGGTGGTTGCTTGAGTCCATAAAGACTCTTCTTCAAAAGACACACCTTGTCTTCTTCTCCATCTTTGATGAAGCCCTCGGGTTGGCACATGTAGATTTCCTCTTCCAAGAATCCATTTAACAAAGCATTTGTCACATCAAGTTGGAAGAGCTCCCATTTGAAAGAAGTTGCAAGACATATGATTAATCTAATGGTCACAAGCTTTGCAACAGGTGCAAAGGTTTCATCATAATCTATGCCTTTGACTTGCAAAAAACCTTTTGCTACAAGTCTAGCTTTGTACTTATGAATGGAACCATCTTGATTATATTTCAATCTATATATCCATTTACAAGTAAGAGGCTTCTTTCCATAAGGTAAATCAACAAGTTTCCAAGTTTGATTTTCCATTAATGCATCAAACTCTACTTGCATAGCAATATTGAGACTTATTTGCTTCCTCAAAACGTGTTGGTTCTTCAAGCATAGTAGTCAAGAAAGTATAAGAGTTGAGTTGGTCTCATCTTCATGAAGCTCCTCCTCGGCCATAGCATGATCATTGACAAGTTGAGTGTTGTTGGAAGTCACCATTCCTTTGGCTTGGAGAGATTCATCAAAAAGTACATCTCTACTAGCAACAACTTTTTTTGTAATAGGATCATATATCCTATAGGCTTTCTTACTTTCACTATAACCAACAAAGATGCCTTTGAAAGAAGTGGCATCTTCCTTTTTCCTTGTTTCTAAAGGAATATGTACATAACAAGTACATCCAAAAACTTTCAAATCACTAAGATTTGGCTTTTTGCCAAACAATACTTCATAAGGTGTAAGTCCTTTAATGACACTATTAGTCATTCTATTACAAAGAAAATTTGCACATAAAATAGCTTCTCCCCAAAATGAAATAGAAAGAGATGCATCTAATATCATAGTTTTAGCACACTCACATAGTGTCCTATTCTTTCTCTTAGCTACTCCATTTTGTTGTGAAGTATATGTACAAGTAAACTCTCTCTTTATGCCATTAGTTTCACAAAACTCTTTCATCCTATTGGAGATGTACTCCCCTCAATTATCACTTCTTAATACTTTCAAGCTAGTATTAAGTTGCTTTTCCACAAGAGTTTTGAACTTTACAAAGGACTCAAAAACTTCACTTTTCTTAGACAAGAGATAAACCCAAGAGTATCTTGATTTATCATCAGAAAAAGTGACATACATTAGAGCTCCACCATTTGACTCATGTGAAAATGAATGAACATCCGAGTGTATAAGGCTAAGAGGAGAGTTAGATCTTATCAAAGATCTCTTGAAAGGAAGCCTATGAGATTTGGAGAGTCCACAAGCTTCACAAAGCTTGCCACACTTGGATATGGTTTTGGGAAGTCCTCTTGCTAGCTCCTTTGTCACCAAGGTCTCCATAGCTTTGTAGTTAGGATGGCCTAACCTTTTGTGCCATAATTCCACTTGAGTGAGCTCCTCCCTTGCCATGTTCACACTTCCAACCATCACATTAGCATCCAATTTGAATAACCTCCCTTGCTTGAAACCACTAGCAATACATTTTTCATCTTTCAAGATAGAACATGCTCCATGCTTGAAATGTACATCTAATCCACTATCCATAAGTTGTCCTACACTCAACAAGTTCTTTGTAATTGAAGGTACATAAAGAACATTGTCTAGATCTACTTTTTTAGATGATCCTAGACATAAAGGAATGGATCCAACACCTAAAATCTCACATTCTTGATCACTTGCAGTGAAGATAAATCTCTTAGAACTATTGTAAGAAAGTAGATTAGAAAAGTAGTCTTTTTGGTGAGTCATGTGAGAGCTTGCCCCACTATCAATCCACCAAGTGTCTTGATTAGATGTTTGTGGTGAGGATACCATCAAAGATAGATTGCCTTCTTCCTCCTCCTCAAGCACAAGATTGCCTTGATTGTCCTTCTCTTGGGCATTCTTCTTCTTGTAGCACTCGGATGCAAAATGTCCCTTTTTTCCACAAAAGAAACACTTTAGCTTCTTCTTGTCCTTCTTGCTCTTGCCTTTGGAACTTGACGCTCCATCTTTGTTTTCCATCTCCATGTCTTGAGTCTTCTTGGATGGAAACTTTTTCTTCTTGCCTTTCAAAGAAAAGTTAGCTTTTTCATCACCATCATTCAAAGATAAGGAACTCATCCTACTTTTGATATGAAGCATTCTACTCTCCTCACTAACAAGCACACTTTGAAGATTTTCAATACTAGGAAGTGAATCTTAAATAGCAAAGGTTTGAACAATATTGGAATAATCATCTCCTAATCCATTCAAAATGATTTGAACTAATTCATCATCTTTGATTTTATCATCTATAGAAGACAACTCTTTATTCAAAGATTTGATCCTAAAGACATAATTTTGGGCACTTTCACTACTTCCTTTCATGCTTTGAAGGATTTGATTCCTAAGCATGAGTATCCTTGAAGTGTTCTTGGATCCATAAATGGCTTTTAATGAATCCCATGCCTCTTTGGATGTGGTACAAGATGAGATTTCTTTCAAAAGTTCATTACTTACATTCATTTTTATGCAGTGTAATGCAACTCTACATCTCTTTTTGTACTTAGCCAATTCAACTCCTCCTTGAGGTTCTACTTCCACCTCAAGTACTTTGTCATAAAGATCATGAAGTACAAGCAAAGACTCCATTCGAACTATCCAAGTAGCATAATTAGTGGATGTAAGTCTTTCACTAGCTTCAAGCAAAAAACCACCCATTGATGCCATTTTTGAATGTGAAAAAGCACTAGAAACTCTTATGGTTTCTCTAAGAGATCTGAACCTAAAGTCTTCTAGCAATTTAGAAAGCTTATAGACTCAATCCTATCACTCATGAACCAATCTAGAATGATGAAAATTTAGATTCTAGTGTCAACCTTGCAAAATCACTCCTTAATCTATGATTTTTAGCAATTTCTCTCTTCAACTTCAACATACAATCAAAAAATCAGAGTAGATCAATTAATGCACCTCATTCAAGCTTCAATTTTAATTTTTTGGCTGATCTAATCCAAGAACTAATCAAGGGATTAGAGTCTCTATAGAAAATGCTTGATTTTGCACCAAAAATCACTCAAATTGGGTATGTGAATCAAATTCTACAAATTTTTGAAATTTCTCAGTCAAAACCGGAGCTGTACGGCCTCACACGTGTGAAAAGGGTTCCTATAGCCCACAACAAGATTTGGACCAAAATTTTTGAGAATAGCTATCAAATCCAACTCGCTACACAAAATTTGACTAGTTTCCAAAAAACTGCTAATTTTGGCTTTGATTTGGATTAACCCTATCAATTTCAACAAAACCTCTTGTACTAGGCTCTGATACCATGTGGAAAAAGTACAAAAAGGACCAAGAGTGGATCTTAATCTGATCCTCAAGAGGGATTGATTGTCAGATTACTTGATCTATCAATCTACTTTAGATTAAGATCAATCTAGATCAATTCTAGACACAAAATCCTAACAAGAACAATCATTAATTGAAGGTAGGTGTACTTTCTGGTTTTCCACGTGTGAAACCCTGTCTGAGTACGGACTCCAACCTGAAATTCAAGTACACATTGATAGCACCTCAAAACAATCAAAACAAATGGAGAGAATCACTCAAAATTGCTTCCAAAACCAAAATTGGTGTCTCACAATGATTATGGCCAAATGTGGCTCTATATGTACAATAAGTGAGAGCTCGTGGTATTGATCATCCCTTTGATCCCACATGTGTGAAGGTGTTTTGTCATATGATGATTCATCATGCAAAAATGACACTTGGACAAAACCTTCTATTTTGAGCACTTTTGGTCCATTTTCCTTCTATATGGAGATCTACTTGAAAATCGTCTAGAAGTCAAAATTCGTCTACTTCAGCTTATTCCACACATGTGAGCTGTCCTCTACACATGAGATGTGACACGTAACCAAAGGATGTGGCTCATGCAATCAATAGATTGATGCCATGTGTCATTTGTCTAGAAAACTAGTTTTTGGCCTTTTTAGCCACTAGAACTTGAATTAAATTATATGTACAACCTATATGATTATGGTACATGACAAGTATACTATTTTCACACGTGGGAACAGACTCCACACATGTGTAATCATCCTATCTACAAGTTTTTGGCCTCTACCAAGTTTTTGCATTTTTCACAAGAATTTAATCTATTTTTTTAGTTATATTTTGAATATTTGAATCAAGAAATTTCTTATTTTAAGAAATATGAATTAAAAACAAAATTAGCTATCAAAAAAACTTTGCTATATTATAAATAGACATTTGATCTAAATTGTAATCTTTGATATTAGATTAATGTATCATATAATATATAAAATAATTTAACATAAAAAATTATAAAAGACATGAAATTATATGTAATTTATATTATATCTTAATGAAAATAGATATGAGATATCTAAAAATAAAAATGTCATTCCATCTTGTGTGATTTGAAACTTATTTATTAAAAAAAATAGACATGAATTCAATAATATAAATAAACAATTGAATTTATGTTATATTTTTTTATTTTGTTTTAAAAACCAATATTTTTTTGATTGACTTGGATTACACTCTAAAATATTATATCTTTTATATGTTTTTGTTTTATAAAAATTTCGGTAGAATTTCTCTAGTCTATTTGCTTTATTTTTACAGTTCACAATTTCTAATATTTCTTTTCTAAAGTATTTTTCAAAAGGAATAAAAATAAATATATCTTTTCACATTTTTTTTGGAGGTTTTTTTTTTGTAAGTTTTTTGTTTGTCCTATATAGATTTTATTATTTATTAAACATTCTATCTTGTATATACAATATTTTTTTATGTATTCTTGTCTTTTTTTTTTTGTTGAACTTGCTGCAAAAAAACATATTCATAATTAGTAAATGCTTTTAAAAAATGGCCACAAATGCTTGAGCAATTGGAAAAAGATATTAAAGCAACAATTGAAACGGAGGATCTTGAGAATAGGATTGAAAAACATGTGTGTTGTGATTGTAATGGTGAGGAGGCTGGTATCACGAGTAACTCTAACTTGCGCCTAGCAGCTGAAAGAAAGGACAGTAGTGACAATTTTCTTTATTGTCCATCCAGTGAAGAATTGACAGGTGAAGGTATGCAACATTTTCAAAAGCATTGGAGACGTGGTGAGCCTGTCCAAACTTTTGTCATAGTTAGAGATGTTTAAAAAGCAAGTACTGGCTTAAGCTGGGAGCCCATGGTTATGTGGCGAGCGTTCCGGGAGAATGAGGAGCTTGGTAGGGGTGACTCAGTCACAAAACTGCATTTTGACATGTCTGACGTGGTGAACGTCCTTACACATGTACTGAAATGGCAAAAAGGTAGAATTGAAAAACCAGTGTTTTCTGACTTTTTGGAACTCTAGAATTTAGAAATAGTCGCTCGTAGTTCAACAGCAGGTTCGCTGCCACTGCTCCTCAAAATGCGCTTGAACTTCAGAAAAACTTTACTATTCTTCACAATTCTTGAATGAACTCTAGAATTTAGAAATAGTCGCTGGTAGTGTTTTCTATGAGATTCAATGCATCTCAGATCAGAAACTTGGATTAAACAAAATAGTTCTTCGACCCTTCCGAACAACATCCAAATAGTGTTAACAAAAGATTGCTCCAAATGACGTGTGTTTCTCACAAACCAATTCAACTCATTGTCGTCCTTCCGGATGAAGCCGAAACCTCTCACAATACATGCATAGAAGCAATCCATCTGCTCGATCCTCCCTATCGATAGAGAATGGACAGAGAACGTGAGAACACGTGAGATATAGCTATGGCGGAGACACGGAGGTAAAATTGAAAAACCATTGTTTTCTGACTTTTTTAGAACTCTAGAATTTAGAAATAGTCGCTGGTAGCTCAACAGCAGGTTCGCTGCTACTGCTCCTCAAATGCGCTTGAACTTCAGAAAAACAAAGGCTCTTACTATTCTTCACAATTTTTGAATGAACTCTTTTAGAAATAGTCGCTGGTAGTGTTTTCTATCAGATTCAATGCATCTCAGAATCAAAACTTGGATTAAACAAAATAGTTCTTGCCTTTCGAACAACATCCAGATAGTGCAAACAAAATATTGCTCCAAATGAAGTGTGTTTCTCACAAACCAATTCAACTCACTGTCGTCCTTCTGGATGAAGCCGAAACCTCTCACAGTACATGCATAGAAGCGACCCATCTGTTCAATCCTCACAATCGATAGAGAATGGACACAGAACGTGAGATATAGCTATGTCGGAGACACGGAGGGAGCCTCGAAGCTATATATATATATATATATTATATATATGTGTGTGTGTGTGTGTGTGCTCGCATATTGAGAGCACGGTGGCCCTTTGGCCCAGGCCCCCTCGTGACCACATGTTTTTTATTTTATTTTAAAAAATTGGCTGCCCGGACGTCACGTGTCTAGGCAGCTATTTTTTATCCCATAAGCAATCCTCCAAAGGATTTGGGAGGGGATATATAGAGAAACCCACCCAATTCTTGCCGTCCGTGTGTGTGTGTGTGTCACTGCGCAGCCTTGGCTGCCCGGCGCCACCTCTGCCCGGAGCTTTCCCCTAGTTGCCCGGGACCGCAGTTGTGCCACAGCCCGGCGTCGCGCACTAAAAATTCCCGCGCCTCAATTTTGGCGGGCACCCGAGCACGGGCCACGCGTTGGGGGCCATCGGGGCCAAACCCCTCCCATGCGCGGCCAATGCTCTAAAGCCCTAGCGGGGGGAGGGGGGGGGGTATACCTTATGGCACTTCACATTTCATTGATTTAGCAATCGAATTTTCATTGTTGGATAACATATAAACCTCCTAGGGTTCACTAGAAAGGAGCACACAGGAGTTTCAATAAGGTGTAACCTATGTCATGAAACAATGACCATAAGGTATTATATTTCACATCAAATGTGCTCCCTAATTTTCATTTAAAGGTGATATAAATTTGGTCATGGCTGATGGGATGAATTTCTTTGGCCTCTTGAGGATCGATCCCTATTTTGGATGCTGAGATGAACAAGCCAGAAGCAAAATATCTATCCATTTACCACACGTTGAAATATGAGAAGTTTGTATCAACAGTGAGTTCAATCTAGAAGATCTATGGGCTATGCTTGGATTGATATTTATCAATGTGCCCACAAATTTTATTTTCAATCTCAAGAAACTAAATCTAAGCCCTTCTATTAAATCGAAAAACGACCATGACATTGTCAGAGTAGTACGAACAAACAGCAAAACCACATGCAACAATGGCAACAACAACAAAAACAACAAAGCAACATCAACAACAACTAAAAAGCTTTCCAAGAAACCATGGCTTATCTAGGTAGGGATCTTGAGGCACCTACAACAATGCCGAGCTTTATTTATGCATTTTTTGACACCTTTTTGCAAGTGCCTGCTACACAATTGACCCCCTTTGACAATTATGTCATTGATTTGCAAGAGATGAAGGCCCACACCCTCGGGAGATACCACACCCTCCCAATCACCCAAAGCTCACTAGGGGCCTATAATGGGGCCAATGATGACCTTGTTGGTGGGCCTTGATGAGGCACCCAGATGGCACGACCACAAAGAATAAAGTGAGAGGCTATGAATAGCAAGTGGGGGGGGGGGGGGGGCAAGACATCATCATGGGTTGGAGAAGATGCCCTAATGCCATTGGGGAAGAGCGAAGATGAGGTGCCCAAGCCAAGAAAAAATCAACAAAAGGCAAAAGCTCACCCATAGAGAAAAGGTTAGAGTAGGGCATCAATGCAATAGGAGCCACCGCTTACACAACCCTTGGAGCCACAGGGACCCCTGCCTCCTCTGTCATAGGAACAACTAGCTCCACCAACACAAATGCCCACCCCTTTGACATCGTCGCCACCACCACCACCGAAAGTGCCTGCAGAGGTTGGCCCAAGCAGGCCACCGAGCACCAAAGTAACACAAGTAGCACTTTGGACTAGCAAGGAGCTAGCTGCATAGGATGTAGCGGTCACCTCCCCGACCACATAGGAATCCTCGAATACCCAAGTGATTCAAAGAGATTAATTTCTGAAATTGCCGATGTCCAAATGGTTAGACTTATAAGGGAAATAATGAATCAATTCCATCTAGGGCTTGAGGTTATAGGAGAGGTTGTGTAGGCACTTCAGAAGGTTGTGGTGATGTATGCCACACAACATTTTAAAGACATTTTAAAGACACCCTTTTGTGTGCGGTCCATAGAAACAGAGTTACCATATTGCCAAAGGATCTCCACTTGGCATGTAGATTAAGGAGATAGTAAACTTTTATGTCCATCTGGGACTTTGATTTGTACATATTGACAATAAATACAAAGATGATCATATGCTGACTAGATAAGTTGTGTTTTTAGAGATTTTTATTTTGATTATTTTGTGAATGAAAACATGCCAAGGTGTGACAATAATATATTGTTTTAGGATTTCAAAAGTCGCATTGTCATGCCTTAGCATGAAAATTAGGCTAGGCATGACCATATCAGCTTTAAGTTCTTTCAAGGGCATCTTGTCTCGCCTTGGTGTGATTTTCATGCTAAGGTGTGACCATGTGTGTTTTGACCTGGTCAAATTATATGATGTCCATGCCTTGTGTGATTTTCATGCCAGCGCGTGACTAAGTAAGTTTTAGCCACTTGAAAGCTCAAATTGTATCTATTGTTAACAGAATGCTTGAAATCAAGCCTCAACATAATTTTACACCATGGTGCAACCAAATGAGATTTAAATGTGTCAAACTAATTTGGTTTTGCCTTGGCATGACAATCACGCCAAGGCGTGACTCAATAAGATTTGACCAGGTCAAAAGACCCATGGTCATGCCTTGCCGTGATTTGCATGCTAATGAAAGTATGCCTCTATCAGCAACTGTCGTGTCCAACAAAATATCTCGACGCATATACACGTGATGTACTCTGGCAAGGTAATCTCCATGACAATCTATTTTGAATTCATGAATTATACCTTTCCAGTGGTAGTCTTGATTGTTTCATATTCTCTTTGCAACTTTGTGAATGTTTTTTCCAAAGCATTGCATGTAAATCCAATCAAGTGTTGAAAATGTTGTAGGCACCCAATGCTCATTGGAGTCTTTGATTTGTGCAACAATAGAATTCAATTGATTTTTTTGGCTTCCTTGACTAGCTAGAAGTCATGATGTTTGATGTAATTGATATATTTGATAAGAGATAGAATGTGTCCTAACTTTATCCAAGAAAAAGTGAATAATAATGCGAAAAAAAATACTATCTATTGAGAATAAAAAATGGGAATAGGGAAATGTCGTTGAGAGAGAAATTGTAGAAATGAATAGCTGTAGTGAAAAGTAGATTCACAACATATGCTTGAGTCAATTGGTAAGTTTTCCCCTAGGTGTGGGTTACCAGGGGTGTGTAGTTAATGTTATATTCTAGGGCTATCAAGGGTATTATTGCTCTTTGTAGGGTTAACATTAAGACGTGTACCATGTGAGTCCACAGTTTAAGCAATTTGAATATTTCAATCTACCATGTCATATGGACCATCTCACTTCATTTGTCACACTTTTAATGGTACACTTGTCATATATATTAAAACTATTTTAGAGAGAGAATGTCGCCATGCCATAAAAAATGTCATGCTCTGCCCGCCAAAAATGTCACGCTCTGCCCGCAACAGAATGTCACGCGTTTTACAACGCGAAAAGCTAAAAAACGTGAGAAAGGTCCTATGCGTGGAAAAAATAACACGTAGAAGCAATTTTTTTTTTTGTTGGGCGCAAGCACACACGATTTCAAATTCCCCCCCCCCAGAACGTGTGCTCGCTCTCTCTCTCTCTCTCTCTCTCTCTCTCTCTCTCTCTCTCTCTCTCTCTCTCTCTCTCTCTCTCTCTCTCTCTCTCTCTCTCTCTCTCTCTCTCTCAATCGCGAGCAGGCGGGATGCGGGCCTCTCTCTCCATCGTCTTCTTGCTCTCTTCAATCTGATTGCATCTGCCAACTGCAATATTCATAACATATCCATGCTACAAGGTAAGGTTTGAGCAGGCGGGATGCGGGCCTCTCTCTCCATCGTCTTCTTGCTCTCTTCTTTCTAATTGCATCCGCCAACTACAATATCCATAGCATATCCATGCTACAAGGTAAGGTTTGTAACTTAAGAAGCTTGAATCCTTTTGTTTACGGTTACCTCACAAGAGTATTGAACTTGCCAGCCTTCTCAAGCACGCTGATCAAGGAATGTTTTCTTGGAGTTTAAGTTCGTTCATGTGGATGTAGCTCAGTTGAAGCCCTGCATGTTCATCTGTAGCATGGATGAGACAGTTGCAGTGAATTGTCAACTCAAATGGCATTACATCTCGGAACAAGACTCATGTTTGGAACTGAATATACAAAAATTTTGATGTCGCTTTTCTTTAAAAAAAATAGCCTGCTTTTGTGTCAAGCTTCTTTTCACATCTTTTCACACTGTCAGACTTCTGTTGACATAATCGACTTGCTTTACATGTTCCTTTAAATACATCTGTTGAGAAATGGGCCACATCTGAATTTTCACCTCTCGAGGCCTTTTAGAAGATAATCCAAACCTTAACCATGTTAAGGATTAGCTTAAGCTGATTACTGTAGCTGCCTTAAGGAGGAATCACGACCTCTTTTCCTTTGTGCGATGTTTCAAATCACTTCTATAAGGGAAGTCTTTAGATCCTGCTTACAAAATCCAAAACACAAAGGACAACACACTGTGGAGAAACCACCCAACCAAGTAGAAGCATCCAATCAATCTCTAGAAGCCTCAACCCCAAGCCAAGGAACAAGAAGCATGAATGTAGAGTGAGAGCCTGACAATGAATCAAGAACCATGATGTGTAGTAGGGCGAGTTTGGACCTCTTATATAGAGCCTAATGCATCCTGGGCACTAAGCTATGCATAGCTCTATGTTCCCTATACATAGATTCACCTAGAATAGAGTCCTATGCATGGACCAACTATTCATAGAATTGCTATTGATAACTCTACACATGCATACACTGTCTCATACCTTGTCTAAACTCCATTTAGTGTGTTCTGGGCCTCACAAGGATATTAGTTACTTTCGGGTCATGTCCAGTATGATAACTAACAACTTGTTTAATTGGAGTATCGTGTATCCAAGACGAGGAGTATACTGTATCCTATGTACTGGTCATGGACATAACATTCTTCCCTCCTTAAATTGTTTCTATCCTTAGAAACTAAAATTTGGGAAATTCTTCTTTATGCTATCAACTCTCTCCCACAAATCATCATCCTCAGTACGACACTTCCACCTAATTAAGCACTCAGAGATAGAACGATTTATCAATTGTTTATCTTTGATTCTGAGCACTTTCTCAAGTTCCAAAGGTACAGTAAGCAACAAATCTTTCAAATGGGATAAATCGTCATCCGATCCAACTGTATCACCATCATGTAAACTTAGTTTCAAACGACTTACATGAAACACTAGGTGTGCAGTCGATTTTTCTTGAAGATCGAGTTCATACGCCAAAGAACCAATTCTACGTACAATCCTAAAAGGTCCACAATAACGGGTAGACAGCTTATAATGCTTCCCTGTACGTAACGTCTTAGAATCTTTTAGAATCCTAAGATATACCCAGTTATCAACTTTAAAATCTCTTGGAGATCTCTTAATATCGGTATAGTGTTTAGCTCTATCCTGAGCACTTCGGATGCTATCCTTAGCCACTTGCAACATTTTTTGCATATCATGCAAAAAATCAACAACCTTCTGGATCTTAATAGACTTCGTCTCAACATTTACTGGAGGTCTAGGCTGAAAACCGTACATAAGCATAAAAGGACTGTAACCTGTAGAAGAATGTTTTCAATTATTATATACAAACTCAACCAATGGGAGATAATCTTCCCAATGAGATTGCATGTGAGAAACATACGTCCTCAAAATATCTTCCATAGTTTGATTAATCTGTCTGGCCATCTGATTCAGGATGATCATAAGAACTTAAAATCAAAGAAGTTTCCAGTTTATGGAATACTGCTGACCAAAAGTGACCTGTGAACTTTGGATCTCTATCACTAACAATGTCACTTGGCAGACCATGGCAACCCGAATAATCTTTCAACAAAGATCTGCGCTAAATCAGAAGCCTTTATAGTTGACTTGACTAGTATGAATGCAGCTAACTCTGTTAACCGATCCACTACAACCCAAATAGAATCATTTTGCTGTTGTTTCTTTAGAAGTCCAACTACAAAATCCATAGATATGCTTTCCCATTTCTTATCTGGGATATCTAACGGATGCAACAAACCACCAACCTTATGGCATTCAGCCTTTGCTAGTTGACAGGGCTTGCATTTAACAACATATAACTCGACATATGGCTTGAGCTTTGGCCAATAAAATTCCCTCTTAACCAAGTCCAGAGTCCTGTGTATACCGGGATGTCCTGCACAGGGTATGTCATGACATTCAAACAAAATCTTCCGTTTGAGCTCATCATCACTAGGAACGCAAACTTTTCCATTCCAAAATAGTAATCCATCTCGAATGGTGAACTGTTCCGCAATCTTCTTATCTTTCTTAGTTAGTTGAATCCATTGTGTTCCTGACTCAACACTGTCCACATTTCTTCCGGTCTGAACAATGTTCCAAATGTGACCAAAATGAGAATCTGATTCATATTTTCCTCTCAGCGAAAGATATAGATCCGTAGAAATCTAGGCGAATGACAACTCGTTCAGTTCACCGATCTGACTAAGAGCATGTGCAACTTGATTAGAGCTGCCTCTTATGCAACGAATTTCATGATTGAATTCCTGCATCAATTCAGCCCATCGAGCTTTTCTCCCCCGAAGATCATGTTGATTACAAAAATACTTAAGAGGCTGGTGATCCGTATACACTACAAACTTACTACCGTACAAGTAGTGTCTCTAGGTTTTAAGTGCATGAATTACAACAAACAATTCCTTTTCCTGCGTAGTATAACGCAATTGAGGACCAGTGAATTTTTTGCTTTCAAACGCTAGTGGCCTATCCAGTTGTAATAGAACCGCTCAAACTGCAACATCACTTGCGTCCGTTCTCACGACGTAAGGTAAATATGGATTTGCAATTTGTAACACGGGAGCTGAAACAATCATTGTTTTAAGTTTCTCAAAACACAAACAATAGGCGGACTAGGTTGATTCCTCTTTTTCTTTTTATTAACAATTTCTTTTGTAAGATTATGAAGCGGTGTTGCTAACTTAGCATAATCCTCAATAAATCTCTTGAAGAAAAGTGTAAAACCTAAGAATGACTTTACCTGCCTCACAGTTCCTGGAATTGGCCACTCAATCACAATCTTGATTTTATCCTCGTCAATCTTGATCCCATTTACTGTGATTTTATGACCGAGATAAAGTAACTCTTGCTCAAAAGAACACACTTGGACTCTTTAGCATAGAGTAACTCTCAACGGAGTTTTATCAAGATGATTTTTAAGTGTTCTATGTGTTCCACCAAGGATTTACTGTAAACAAGAATGTCGTCTAAGAATACAACCACAAACTTTCCCAAATATGGACGAAATAAATTGTTCATCATTTGCTGGAACGTTGCTGGAGCATTCGATAATCCAAATGGCAACACTAGAAATTTATAATGACCAAGTCTAGAACGAAATCCTGTCTTTTGAACATCTTCTGACTTAATTCTTATTTGATGGTACCCTGTCCTGAGATCTATCTTGGTGAAACACTGTGCTCCACCCAAGCGATCTACAAGGTCATTCATCCTAAGTAATGGATATTTATTTTTGATAGTCACTTTATTAAGACCCTTGTAATCCACACACATCCGGAAACCTCCATCTTTCTTTGCTTTAAGAAGAACAGGAGTGCCCCATGGTGATTTACTAGGCTGTATATGTTCCATCCTCAGATAGTTTTCTAATTGATTTGAAATCTCTGTCTCCTCCTTCCGAGAGAACCTATAAGGTTGTCTAGAGACAGGTTGACTTCCTGGAATTAACTCAATCCTGTGGTCTACTGACCTAGACGGTGGTAAACCATGAGGTAATTCAGATGGAAAAACATCCCTAAATTCATTTATGATCTGTTTTTTCACTACTTGTTCACAATCTAAATTTACTGAGTTAAGAATTGTTGAATATTCACAACCATTTAGATTCATTTTAGGAACATCCACAACTGGACTAGCATAAATTAAAAAAACTCCATACTCAGAATAATCCAATGTTTCCATTTTATTAACTGTAGAAATCTGATCCAACGGACGTACAAAATTACTGCCAAATAATGTAACTACCTTATCACCCTCCTTGAAAGTGAGAACATGCTTCTCAAAATCAATTAACAGAGAAGGCGATTTACTAAACAACCATTCATAACCTAAGAGTAAATCAGTATGAGCTAGGTCTAAAACATGAAAATCAACTAATTTCGTGTGTCCTTCCATCAAAATTGGGAGCTTTGGGACTTTTACGTTCCAAGTCTCCAACTCTGCTCCTCAAGCTAGATAAACTTTATATCTATGATTGCTGGCTTCAGTTTTCAAGCTGAGTTTCTACATAAGACGAGAATTTATAAAATTATGAGTTGAACCACTGTCCAATAAAATACTCACTTTTTGATCTTTAGTTGTGCCCATTAAACGGAAAAGTTCATCAGACAAGAAAGAAGTAGTACTAAAAGAACATTTACACTCACAATCAGTCAGGTTAATTTCCAAAGTCTTACCATTGCCTCCTGGGATCTCAATCATGTGAGCAGACCCTTTTTTCCTTTTTGGACAAAAATTTCATCATATGTCCATGCTTTTTACAGACGAAACATAAGTTCTCTTTCTTAGCCTTTTCCTGGAACAGATTTCTTGAATCTCTTCCTCTTCGGCTTCCTGGGCTCCGATGTTGCTTGATCTAATTCGTCAAAATATTTTGCTTGGTCTGGACCTCGCTTCTTACCCTTCTTGGTTTTCAAAGTAGAATTTGCGCAAATTGCTTCTTGGATGCCACCACTGTGGAATCATATGCTTTCGCAATCCAAAACGCATCCTCGAGGCTTTGAAGCACATTTCGCTTGCATTCGTTCTGATAGTCGGCTGGCAAACCTAGGACAAACTGCAAAGTGCCAACTTCGCATCGAACGATGGAACCCTATTCCATAGGTCCATGAATTCCTGGATATAAGAGTCTAAACTCTTTGTACCCATCTTGAAGTTCACGAACTTCAGGTAGTAGTCCACGTCATCAGCAACTACGAAAGCTTTTTTGAAAACTTCCGGAAACGACTCCCAGGTAGTTGGCTTCACTGGTAAATCTCGCCACCACGATGACGCTTTGTCGCGTAAGAACAACATGACACTTTCAATTTTCTTCTCAGCAGGAACACCGTGTAGATTGAAGTAACTACTCCACTTGGCCAGCCAGTCCTCGATGACCTCAGGTTTCTTCTCCTTCTTCTCGCCCGCATAAACCTTCGGTTGAAAACCGAGATTGGGTGAAGACATCAATTTGACTTGATTCAAAAGAACCTCCATTTGCTGATCTCTCATCAGATTACGATTATTCATATCATTGAGTGCTGACAAATCACCATGTAAGATGGCGCACCTGGATTTGCAGCCTGATTTGAAGTTTCTTCAGCCATCTCGATATATATATCCTGGAAATTACTAAATTTAGTTAATATCAGATTAACTCATAGTGAAGTATAGTTGACCAAAAACTGACTGAAAATGACTCTAGCATGGTCGAATCACTACTTTTAGTCAATTTGATAGATATTCCAAGAAACTGAAAAAAACTAAAAATTTTGAGTTTTCGCACTTTTAATTTTTTTTTATAAAATTTTTACGTTTTCTAAACTGTCAGTTATTAAGCAATCGAATCGAGAATTTGATTCACTGTTTGATTCTTAATTTTATTCTATTAATGTCCCTCAGGCATGCAAGACATGCAACATTAAACTAATTTTTACATTTACGGAATTTTACGTAAAAATCCAGTTCCGTGGAAAATGTCAACTATAAATTCCAGTTTTGTATTTAACAGTTAGAGTACATGCGTATGACCACTCAAAATAGATCTATACTCATGCATGTCAGAATCACTCTGAGAATCCACATGCAGACATTCCATGCAAGCACAGTACCTCAAAATAGGAAATTGTCATGCATGCAATTAGAACGATTGAAAATTTTACCAATTTTGCTCACAAAATTGCGAAACTTAAGACGATCATATCTTTGGCTATAAGACACCAAATTGGGTGCTGTAAAGCTCAGTACATAGGGAGACCCAGTGAACAAGACACTTGCCATGTCAGCCTGCCACCTAGGATTCACACGTGCGAGTTCAGAACAGCCAATTAAGTTGTATTTCAAGACAAATTTGTCCAAAAACATGCAAACACTCAAGCAAGCCTAAAAGTGATGATCCAAACAGTCTTAAATGGTCTCTAAGAGTTCCATGAAGTACAGATCCTATGAAGCAGTATGGGATGAGAACCATGAATTCTTGATTTCTAGAAGTCAAAATTGCTACAAACTTGATGGAATTGAAACATAAGCCTCTACCCATCAATTTACAGGTCTGATAGCTTGCTGGGAAGGTAAAAAGGAATACAAATCATGCTGGAAAAAATCCAGAATGATCCCCTTATGGATTTAGAAAAATCCATCCCCCAAAATTCACCAAAATTGGTCAATTTTTGACAATTATTGACTTCCTACAAACCTAATTGCTAGAATTCTTGGCTCTAACTTCTAGGATAGCTTCAAAAGACTATGATTCATCTTTTTCCAGCTTCAAGTTCAACAACCTCCTACCATCCAATTTCATGAAAACACAAGCAAAAATCATGAATTTTAGCCATTTCTAGGTTTTTTCACCATGTCCAATTGGAAATTAATGGCAAGAACGTTTTCCAAATCCACATGCAATCCAAAATACAGAGTTATAACCAACCAATTGATCTGAACTTGTTGGATTTTGATCTCTACCCTCCATTTTGTGCCAAAATCATGGAAAACAAGCCAAATTTGGCCACAAAAGAGTCTAGAAACCAAATACATGGGAAGATCCAACATGCAATAAGAATTTCAACTATTTCAAAGTGTATTAACTTGTTGGAAGTTTCAGATCCTTAGCTAGTTTTGAGCTACACATGCTAAAACTCCAAAAAAGACACCAAAATTGATTTCCTAGCACAATTCACCATAAATTACAATGAATTTGAGAGAGATATGGAACATGCAAATTGAAATTGGGAAGATTCACCAACTTGCAATCTTGCTCCTCTCCTTGGATGAGAATACTAGTTGAATACCAAGCTCCAATGAAAAGCACCACCTCTCCAAATTTGTAAGCCTTGCTCTGATACCACTATAAGGGAAGCTCCTTAGATCCTGCTTACAAATCCCAAACACAAAGGATAACACACTATGGAGAAACCACCCAACCAAGTAGAAGCATCCAATCAATCTATAGAAAGCTCACCCCCAAGCCAAGGAACAAGAAGCATGAATGTAGAGTGAGAACTTGGCAATGAATCAAGAACCATGATGTGTAGTAGGACGAGTTTGGACCTCTTATATAGAGCCTAATGCATCTTGGACACTAACCAAATAGCCCTATGTTCCCTATACATAGATTCACCTAGAATAGAGTTCTATGCATGGACCAACTATTCATAGAATTGCTACTGATAACTCTACACATGCATACACTGTCTCATACCTTGTCTAAACTCCATTTAGTGTGTTCTGGGCCTCACAAGGATGATTAGTTACTTTCGGGTCACGTCCAGTATGATGTGGCATAACTAACAGCTTGTTTCACTGGAGTACCGTGTATCCAAGACTAGGAGTATACTGTATCCTATGTACTGGTCATGGACATAACAACTACGTCTGTAAATGTTCTGAACAGCCCTCTTCCTTGGTTAGTTATCTCAGCTCAGTTGTGTGATGTGATGAAGCAATTTTATCTACTTCTGTAATTTATGTCTTGCATTATTACTTTCACTCTAAGAACAATATGGAGTGCTAGATCCCTTTCATCATATGCATAAATGTATATCGATACAGCGAGGCTGGGCTTAGATCCTTAAGTCGTTGTTTACCTTTCTTTGTGTGATGCAGCCTAACTTTGATCGATGTGTGGTCCATGCAGCTGAGCATGGAGAGCTGTTTTGATGTTCAATATATACCGATTCCATACCATATGATCTTAGATAGAATGATAAATCTCTCTCTCTCTCTCTCTCTCTCTCTCTCTCTCTCACACACACACACACACACACACACACACACACACACACACACACACACACAAAGAAATGATCAAGATCAGCTCAATTGGCCTCATTGTTCATGAACTGAAGTTGTTGTAACAGTGGCTGGATTGTCTCAATCAGTGTCCGAATTGTGCGTTTTGTTTTCATTTAGTCATTTTATGGAGTCTTTAGTCTGAGTCGCGTTGGGAGTCGCGTTGGATGCTATGCTACGAATTCCAAATTGCCAAGTAAACGAATGGATCAAAGATTTCGGCCTTACCGTTGGTTGTCAGAACTTTGACTCTACGGTTTAAAAGGTTGCGATTGCGTTCCTTTGAGACTTGGAATCGCTATTACGCTGATGCGGAACTGTTAAAAAACGACGTGTAAATGGCCCATAATGGCCGGTTGCACTGCTATTAAAATACTGATCATTTGCTAATTTACGTTGTATGAAAATTTCATTTATGCGGTCTATGCCCCTAGTTTCCGAGTTTGTCGGGAATAGGAGTTGCCAAGTATTTTCGTAATATAGTTCTAGTAATTAAAAAACTTGGTTGTGAGCACATAAAAACTGAAACCATAAATAGAGCCCAACTTGACTTTGAAATTGGAAGTTGAGGCCAAGTTAGGTGTTAAAAAACGAATTTGGACTAGTGCCCTATTTTTAGAGGCAATTTTTTGAAAAGTCATAAGGAGGTGCCCCATTTCTTGAGGGGGTGCACCTCCAGCCCATTGAGTCACAACATTGAGCGAGAGAGAGCGAACTTGTTTGGAGAAGTTTGGAGAGAAAGGGAAGGAGTAGAAACTGTTTTGCTTGGTGCCTCCCATCTCTTCCACTTCCAATTTGTGCTCAATCCCATAGAAGCAGGGAGGAGTAAAAGAGAAGAAGCTGATCTACCTGGTGCGGTCCACTCTAGAGCCCTGTCAGCCACAAACAAAAGCCCATTGCATTTCCAGAAAGTGTTAGTTTTACGAGCAGTTTTCCTACCAACCAATCGTGATTCTGAAGGACATTTGGCAGCCTTCAAAGTTCTGATGGCACTGGTTATGTGGCTCAATTCAAAGCCTTGAAAGTTTAAGAGAAACCAATTCTGTCTGCTGTAGGCTGTGCCTGTTATCTGAGGCCATTCTATAACCTGTCTGTGGCCCTCTGTCCTGTGCCCACCTTTGAAAATCGTGCTTGAGGCCCTGTTGTGGCTCGTTTGCTGTCTGAGGCTTTGAGCCCTGCTGTTGCCCTGGCCCGTGCCCTGTTGTGCGGCCCTGCCCTTGAACCTTGTTCTGTCCACGCTGGTCTCAGTCTGCCTGTGGCAATCCCGTCCTCCTGCTAGGCTATGTGCTAAGGCCTGTTGCCCTCCTACCCTGCCTACGGTCTCTTTCATGCCCTGTCTGCGGGTTTGAACATTTGCCTGCCCTGCTCCGCTCCCTCCTCTGATCTACGATCTGCCTGCATGCCATCAGATTCGCTCCCTCCTCCGATCTGCGATCTGCCTGCCTGCGTTCTTCTGTCCCTATTCTATTTGCCTACCTGCGAGTTTGCCCAACAATCCAACCTACGGCCTATCTCTGCCACGGATTTGCTTGAAAAGCCCCATAAAAGCAAAAAGAAAATTATAGGTCTAAGGTATCTTCCATTTTCTCCATTGAATGCCCTTTCATCAACCACATTTTGGATTTGTGTAGGTTGTTGGTGGGAAGGCCATCTTCTTGCCTGAAGGTCGTTGGACCTTAGGCCATGTTACTCAATGCTAGCTCTGCCCATCTCTGCTTAGGAGGCCATTGCCGTAATAGATAGCAAATTCATTGAAACCCTTACGTATCTAGGGTATTTATCCGGGATTTGAGAGAATTTATAAATTGTATTATTAAGAGGTCGCTATACTGATCTCTCATCATTGGCCTAACTACACATAACTTCTTGGGCCGATTCTAAGTTGATTTGGATGGTTGGTTTGACTAATAATAACAATTGTAAAACCAATTCAAGATTCAGGAACTAATCGTTTGCTGCAGGCTTGTTTGGTGAGATGAACACCTGGCATTTGTGAAGCCAACGCTACACTAAGAGAAACACTGAACTTATTCTCCTCTTGCTGCTATTTTATCAGTGTCATCGGTTGGTTATTGTCGGTAGACCGTTAGGAATTTGCCTTGTCGATTGCCATTGAAAGTGCCTGTGATCATGAACGGCCTTATTTTCGACTCCATACCCAATGAAGCTTGTAATTGTGGTATAAAACGACTTCCGTTAGCATTTCCTTAGATTGGCAATCTATTTGGGGGTCGTTTTATAATCCTTCACATGCATTGTCGAAACATCCGTTGTTGAAGCACTGATACAGATGTTATAGCTCGGATGCTCTCTCTCTCTCTCTCTCTCTCTCTCTCTCTCTCTCTCTCTCTCTCTCTCTCTCTCTCTCTCTCTCTCTCACTCACGGTTCTCACGGTTCTTCTTCTTCTCTCTCTCTCTCTCTCTCTCTCTCTCTCTCTCTCTCTCTCTCTCTCTCTCTCTCTCTCTCTCTCTCTCTCTCTCTCTCTCTCTCTCTCTCTCTCTCTCTCTCTCTCTCTCTCTCTCTCTCTCTCTCTCACTCACGGTTCTCACAGTTCTTCTCTGTCACTCACGGTTCCTCTCTCTCACTCGCGGTTCTCATGGTTCCTCTCTCTCTCTCTCTCTCTCTCTCTCTCTCTCTCTCTCTCTCTCTCTCTCTCTCTCTCTCTCTCTCTCTCATGATTCTCACGGTTCTCACGATGCTCTCTCTGTGTCTCTCGGATGCTCTCCCTCTCTCTCTCTCTCTCTCTCTCTCTCTCTCTCTCTCTCTCTCTCTCTCTCTCTCTCTCTCTCTCTCTCTCTCTCTCTCTCTCTCTCGGTTCTCACGGTTCCTCTCTCTCACTCACGGTTCTCACGATTCCTCTCTCTCTCACTCAGGGTTCTCACGATGCTCTCTCTCCATCTCACACACGGTTCTCACGATGCTCTCTCTCCATATCTCTCACAATGCTCTCTCTCTCACTCACGGTTCTCACGATGCTCTCTCTCTCTCGGATGCTCTCCCTCTCTCTCTCACTCACAGTTCTCACAGTTCCACCATGTCACTCACGGTTCCTCTCTCTCACTCGTAGTTGTCACGGTTCCTCTCTCTCTCTCTCACTCACGGTTCTCACGATGCTCTCACTCACTAGGATGCTCTCTCTCTCTCTCTCTCTCTCTCTCTCTCTCTCACACACACACACACACACACACACACACACACACACACACACACACACACACACACACACACACACTTTGGTTCTCATGGTTGCCCCTCCCTTCGGCCCTCACGGTTCTCACGGTTACCCCTCCCTTTAGTTCTCACGGTTACTCCCTTTTGCAGCAGTGGATCTAAAGTGACCGTAAGGTCCCGCAAGTGCATTGGTTGCGGTCGCTTGCGATAATGATAACCGGTTCCAAAACAGAACCGTAAGGTCCTTGTGCCCTGGTTCTCACGGTTCCTCTCTCTCACTCACGATTCTCATGGTTCCTCTCTCTCTCTCTCACTCACGGTTCTCACGATGCTCTCTCTCCATGTCACTCACAGTTCTCACAATGCTCTCTCTCCATCTCTCTCACGATGCTCTCACTCACTAGGATGCTCTCTCTCTCTCTCTCTCTCTCTCTCTCTCTCTCTCTCTCTCTCTCTCTCTCTCTCTCTCTCTCTCTCTCTCTCTCTCTCTCTCTCACTTCGGTTCTCATGGTTGCCCCTCTCTTCAGCCCTCATGGTTCTCACGCTTACCCCTCCCTTCAGTTCTCACAGTTACTCCCTTTTGCAGCAGTGGATCTAAAGTGACCATAAGGTCTCGCAAGTGCGTTGGTTGCGGTCGCTTGCGATAACGATAACCGGTTCCAAAATAGAACCGTAAGGTCCCTGTGCCTTGATGTTGTGTTAACCGCAAACCAAGCCGCATGGTCTCTCTCTCTCTCTCTCTCTCTCTCTCTCTCTCTCTCTCTCTCTCTCTCTCTCTCTCTCTCTCTGACGGTCCCTAGGTGGCCTAAATGCTCTCTGAATGAAGGAAACAAACTCTCTCACTCCTTCCTCCATCGATGCTCCTGCCCTCCATTTGCCCTCCTCCTTCCTCATGCGCTCTCTCTCCCCACTCCCTCCCTCTCTCCATCGCTCTCCATCGCATGAGTGCCCATCACATGAGAGGCTGCCATTGCCTGCCATTGTGCGTCATCTCCATCCATCATGTGGGTAATCTCCATCTCCGTTGACTAAGATCTTCCAAATCATTGCCCGCGATTGCCCGTCACACCTAATGTCATGCCTAGAACCCCCCTCTCTCTTTCATAATGTCACACTTACCTAATGTCATGCCTAGGTCCCCCCTCTCTCGTTTATAATGTCACAGTTAATGACCCTATCAGTCCGTCATCCCTCCCAGCACGCCGTCTCCCTCTCCCTCTCTGCCCGTTGGCCCCTCTCGGTACATCCACGTTGGCCAAGCTCTTTATCACTTTAACGGTGGCCAGTCGCGTCCCTCCACGTAGGCCAGCTCTCTCTCTCTCTCTCTCTCTCTCTCTCTCTCTCTCTCTCTCTCTCTCTCTCTCTCTCTCTCTCTCTCTCTCTCTCTCTCTCTCTCTCTCTCTCTCTCTCTCTCTCTCTCTCTCACACGCTGGCTAGCCAGCCTGGCCACCCCCTGCCCTCCCTCTCCCTTCCTAATATTTTCCAACTGCCCCTCTCGCGCTCCCTGCCTCTATCCAACGCTCTCTGCTCGCGCAGATTTGCAGCTCTTTCGCTCTCTACTCTCCAACTCTCTTTGCTCGTTGTCTCTGCTCGCGTTGAGCAGGTTCTGGATATTTGTCTGATAGACTGGATCTCTCTCTCCATTGTGCTGATTATTTGAAAGGCTCAAACACGGGGAGTGGAGACCACAGTTGTAAGTATTTTCTTTTTTGCCATTGCTCAATGAGAACACCATGATTGATGAATGTTGTTGGATAGTGAAGCCTTCAATCTGCAATTGATGTTGCAGGCTTTGTACTTCTGCATATTATTCTGAGTAGGATCTCTTTCTCCATCGTGGTGATGGCTTGAAAGGCTCACAGACAGAGAGTCCAGACCGCAGGGACAAATATTTTCTTTTCTTTGTATTTCTCAATGAGAACAACATGATTTATGAATGTTGTTGGATAATGAAGCCCTCCATCTCTAATCGATGTTACATTGTTTTCACAGCTGTATAAAAATTATTAAAATAGCAAGACAATCTGAGCAACATGTCTGGAAACTCTGACCAACAGGCAAGAACCTTGGAGTGTGTGCGAAACAACATTTCATACAAAACTCCGAAAAATGAAAGTAAATCTGCTAGGAAGAAGAGATTGGCCCGTAGGAGACAAGCCAAGGCCAGGGCTTTGTATGTAGTGAACGGAGTGCATATGTGTCCCGATCCCTGCATGGAGATGCTGCATTAAGTTCAGACATCAATGTAGGACCACTAAGAAGTGGTGCAATGGAGCATATCAAGAGTAGTGAAACAGGTGTGACTCCGCATGCTGAAGATCCATTGGCATCAGATGTCATTGTGCGATCGCCTCATCTTCTCGCCGTCAACCGTTTAGGAAGTAGTGAATTGCCATCAGAATGTAGGAGTCCATCAATGGAGTTTACATTTATTGATGATGTGTGGAGTCATCCATCTTATAGGTCACCTGGGGTAGAGATAGAAGAGGAGAGAAATAGCAGAATGGCACATAATAGACAATGGACGAGTGGGAGTCTCTCTCGGTCTACTGTATTTCGAGATGACATCGTACAGTTAGTGACCCCGAAACATGTCCATACCAATCCTTCATATCAATCTCCAGAAGTGGAATCTCGAACTGAAAGGAGGAGGAGGAGGATGATTCGTAGGTCGACAACAAAGTGAAGAGCTAGGGCTTTGCAATTTACAGTTGAGGATGTTGAGCCTAGAGTTGTCAGTGCTTCTTTAAGAGACAAAAGGTCGAAGTTATATCGAGTTGCATCGTCTGATCATATGCCTACATGCCATGTGTAGAATCGATGGAGTTTGCATGTGCCCGTTGTTTGGCTCTGCAATGGAAAGTGGAGACAAATAGCTCTTTCTGTTGCATGAAAGGACAAGTTAGGTTGCCACTGATTCCTTCTCCACCTCCTGTTTTGGTACATTTGTATACAACAAGAGAAGAATTGGCGTCCATTTTTGTAAGTCCATTAGAAGTTATAACAATAGTCTTGCCTTTGGGGTAAAGATTGATAATTCAACGGCCAATGCGAGGGGTGGTGCTTACGGTTTTAGAGTTTCTGGTAGGATGTGCCATTTAATAGGTTCGTTACTGCCCAGTGAGCGTCTCGTTCTCGTAGATATACATGATGGATGGAGGTGACACACAACTTAGTCAACGGTTGTCCCTCAATCAATGTCGTTGATGTGTTGAGTCTTCTTCAGAGTGTGATGATGAAGATTAATCCATTTGTGCAAAGTTATAAGAGTGCCCGTCAAATTATGCGAGTGAACAATACGATAGATATTCGTCTTCGAATCATATCTGAGTGTGGTAGAAACTTGGAAAATAGACAGTTCAATGTCCCAACAACAAACGAGATAGCAGTTTTGCTACCGTTGGATGGCAACCCTACAGATGGGTTACACGACATTGTTGTTCATTCTTTGCATGGTGGCTTGCAACGAATCAGTCAGCTCCATTCCTCATATGACCCGTTACATTTCGTGCTCATGTTTCCTTACGGGACTGATGGTTGGAATCTTGGAATACCCCACATAGGTAGTGGGTGTAGTGCAACTCGGGATGTGGGGATGGACGTAGAGGATGGTGTGGGCAGTTTGGATGAAGAACGTGAGGGGAGGCATAAAATAGTCACGATTCACGAATTCTATAGCTATCACTTACAGGTTAGAGATGGACATATGTCGCCCATACATTTGGACAGAAGGTTATTGCAAGAGTATATGTGCGATGAACTTGCAAAATTGGTGCAAAAGCATTTGGTTTACATTTCCATGAATCGGCGAAAATTTTGTAGGGAGATTCGTAGCAGGTTGGTTGACGCTGTTGGTGACCGTGTTGCAAATGAGGTGGGTCAACGTGTGGTGTTGCCTTCTTCTTATATTGGATCTCCACGCCACATGAACCAACTCTACCAAGATGCGATGGTTGTTGTGAGAGTGATGGGTAGTCCTGATTTGTTCATCACAATGACTACCAATCCAAACTGGCAAGAAGTGAAAAGGGAGTTGAAGTTTCAGCAAATACCAGTTGATATGCCCGACTTAGTTTCCAGAGTGTTTCATATGAAGTTGCAACGTATGATCAATCTTTTGAAAGATGATGGAATATTTGGAGCCATAGTAGGAAGATTGCATGTTGTGGAGTTCCAAAAGAGAGGACTGCCACATGCACATATTTTGATAATACTCGAACATGCTAGCAAACCCATAACTACGAGAGATTTTGACAATATCGTTTGCGTTGAAATTTTCGATAGGAAAACTGATCCTTAATTGTACGAGACAGTGAAAACTTGCATGATGCATGGACCATGTGTATCACGTTATCCAAATGCCCCATGTATGAAGGATGGGTGTTGCTCCAAAAACTATCCTAGACAGTTTGTTCAGGAGACTGCCATTGTCAATGATTATGCTTTGTATAGAAGAAGAAACAATGGCGTTGTCGTTAGAAGCAAGGGTGAAGATTTGGACAACCGATGGGTGGTGCCATATAATAGATGGTTGAGCCTTTACTTTCACTACCACATCAATATAGAGGTGTGTGCATGTATGCAACATGAAATATTTGTACAAGTATGTGTACAAAGGGCTGGACATGATAACGACGAGGGTCGTAGAGGTGAACGACGAAGCACCTTCTGGCATGAATGAGATAGAAAACTACTTGAACTCAAGGTACTTTTCTGCAAGCGAAGCAGGATGGAGACTATTCGGATATTCCATGGGTGCACATAAACCCATAGTTGTGCATTTGGCAGTACATCTTCCGGGACAGAACGTAATGTACTTTAATGATGAAGATGATTTGCAAGATGTAGTAGAGAGAAATGCCTAGACGACGTTAATTAAGTATTTCGAGTTAAATGCGAGTGAAGACCTGAAGGCATTGAGTTGTCTATATCAAGACTTGCCTAGGAGATTTGTATATAGCAAAGGCTTGTGTAGGTGGATTCGTTGCACTTACAACCAAAGAATCCCAACGATTGGTCATATGTACTTTGTCCATCCTTCTGAAGGGGAGCGTTTCTATTTACGGGTGCTTTTATCGAATGTTTTGCATTGCGAGAAGCTTCGAAGATCTACGCAGTGTGGATGGAGAGGTTATGTTGTCTTTTAGAGAGGCCTGTAGAAGGAGGTTGCTTATCGACGACAGCGGTGAGTGGCTCGATTGTCTTGAGGAGGCTATTGTGTGGGGTACCCCATCAACATCTCAAAATAGATTAGATTGTTGATGTCATGTTGCCTTATTGTGTGGGATGAAGCTCCGATGATTCACAAAAATGCATTGGAGTGTGTGGAAAGGTCCTTACGTGACATTAGGTCGAGTGATTTTACGTTCGGTGGGATACCAGTTGTTTTAGGAGGCGACTTTAGACAGATATTGCCTGTAGTTAGACGGGGAGACCGTGCTCAAGTTGTAGGTGCATCGTTAAAGTACTCTCCCATTTGGAGTTCTGTCGAGGTCCACCGTTTGAAAATAAACATGAGGGTGTTGGGTTTCGAGGGGGTTGATGTGTTGAACCAAAGGGAGTTTGCTGAGTATTTTCTTTGAGTTGGTGACGGGAGAGAGCATTCCTTTATGCATGATGGTGTGGCGAAAATCTCTCTACCACACATTATGTGCCTTGAGAGTGGGAAGGTGGATGACTTGATTGCATTTGTGTTTCCAAACATCATGGAAAACTATAGGAGTGCTGAATTTTGGAGGGGTTGATCGATTTGTATGCCATTGAATGATGATGTGGATTTCATAAATGCACAAGTGACGGAGTTGTTTCCAGGTGATGCGTGCACATTCTATAGTGTTGATAGTGTGGTCGATAGCGTCAGTAATAACGTCTATCCTGTGGAGTTTTTAAACACCTTGCAACTGAGTGGGTGTCCATCTCACAAGTTGGTGTTAAAAGAAGGGATGATAATGATTCTCTTGCATATGCTATCGTATGAGAGTGGCCTATGCAATGGTACCAAATTGATCGTGCGGAAGTTGGGGAGAACGATCATTGAGACAGAGATAGTGACGGGGAAAAATGTTGGTACGAGAGTGATGATTTCGCGCATTCCGTTGATACCAACCAACTTAGACCTACCATTTGAGTTCAGGAGACTACCATTTCTTGTGAAACCCGCATTTGCAATGTCCATAAATAAATCACAAGGGCAAACAATGGATGCAATGGGATTATATTTGCCATGTCCAGTTTTTAGTCATGGACAATTGTATGTGGCGTTGTCAAGGGTGCATAGTGCGTCCTGCCTGAAAGTGCTCATAAAGGATAACAATGTACTTCTAGTCAATACGTGCAGATGATCGATAAATGGTATGAAAATAAGTTCATACTTGGGATAAGGCCGTACCTAGGACCTATTTCGTTGGGCGCAAAGACAAGATTCATCACATTTGAAGCCATCGGAAGGAAGGTCGGCTTCGAGAAATCTCTTAATAGAAGAAAAGCTGAAAAGACAAGCAAGAGACTCTTGGTTACGCAGGGCTATCCTGATAAGCTGTTGCACCTTTGAAGTTTTGCCAAGACAAGCAATAACGAAGTCAATAAGTTCTTGGTTTTATGTAGTCAAATGCTGATCTATGCCTTTCCAAGAACCACATGTCAAAGCTGAAGCAATGCAGTGGGACCTGCAACACTATAGGGGGAGGATACTGTTAGCTGATGCCATGTCTCGAGGTGTCGATGCATAACCTCTCCACTCAAAAGGGCTTCTAGCAGAGATGAAGTTGAGAGCTGAGTCTAAGAGCACGAGAATTGTTAGTGCTAGGCTAAAATGTATAGTTGTGAGCCCCATGGTAGTTCTTGAAAGATGGATAGCCATGTGGGAGCTAGCAATTTAGACTATCTCAACTTGAGCTATGTTTTTCAATAAAGAGGCCTCCTATTATCAAGTAAGAGGTGGAACTCAAACTTTTATAGATTGGGGTTCACTCAGTTGCAAGAGGTGGATTCCAAAATATGATACAATATATTCTTAAATTGGTTAACGTGATTTTGAAGTGAATCACCATTTAACATCTTGAGTGTGAAGAATTTTCTTGTAAGATGCAACTTGCAGCAACATAGTGATTTTAGAAGACAATAAAAAAAGTCAAGACACCTCTTCGACTTCATCATCTCATATGAGATTTCTACAATTTTGGCAAATCTTGATCTTCTCTCTCTAGTCAAGTTTTGGATGGTTGATTCTCTCTCTACTTGAGAGGAAGGCATTTTCATACTTAGTTTTTTCATACTCAGTTCTCCACATGTGTGAGTGCACTTGTATGAATGATTTGTGAATGATTTTAAGCGCTCTTGCCTTAGATTTATGGAATAGATATTGGTTTTCATCTATGTGTGATCTATGTGCAATCATCACAATTTAAGAGATCAAAATAACACTTTGTGGCATTCCCACATGTGTGAAATTCAACATGGTATCAGAGCCTACCTAAGATATCCATGCATATGTCAAGTTTGATGTGAAAATTTGCCTTGAAATCAAGATTTTGTGAGTGTAGATGCATTTCCTTGTCTATCTTTGTGATTTTAGGATCAAGAAGGGTCATAATCATCATGAATGGACCTGATCTGGTACCGTACAGAATTCAGTGCTCAGACACGCGTGAGAACTTTAATGGTTTGGCTCTCCTCCAAGTTGGATCCAAAAACTATAGCTTGTTAGAAAGCTAGAAAAGTCTAATTTTGATGCAATTTGTTTCAAACCAATTGGATGAGCCAATCAAAAGCTATAGCATTTTGAATGAGGGTAGGTAGGGCACCTAGACCTGTATAAACACTTTTGGTTTGATCCATATCTTGCTTGTTTGATCCAAGAGCTTAGAAAAAAGCTTGCAATCTTGTCTATTTGAGATCTAGACAATTTTTTGAGGTCATAGCCACATAATTTCATGTAATTCAATTGTATTTAAGTCATTTGTAGAATTTCTTTGAGTGATTTTGTGTGCTTGATTCAAGTTGACCCAAAATTTGTCCTTGCTCCATCTTGGGATGAGAGTTTGATCCAGAGATAGAAGGGAGTTATGCAGAAGGTTCTCTCATGATGTCTATGTATTCCTCTTCTAGTTTTGAAGTTGAAAATTCATGGTGGATAGATAGTGAATCTAGCTCTCACATGACTAGTTCAAGAACATCTTTCACTTCTCTTGCATCTTACACTGGCTCAAAAAAGTTCATCTTCTTTCCTATTGATGGTGAATGCAAGATAGAAGGAATTGGTAGTGTACCAATTTGTGTTCATTCCACTATGATTCTCAAAGATGTACTTTATGTGCCTAATATCTTATGAATCTCATTAGTGTTGGCAAGATGCTAGATGGTGGTTTCTAAGTTAATTATGGAAAAGATGCTTGCTTGGTTAAAGGGATGGTGATGTGGTAGCAAGTGGGACTAGATGTGGTAATCTTTTCAAGATGCTAATCCTTGTGGAAGTGTGGCCAAGAGGATCTTGGATCATGTCAAGAGGAGAATACCCCCACCTATGTTCCAAGATGGCAAGACTCATGAAGATATTGCTTTGAAAAAAGTACATGGAGAGTTGTTGCCAAGGAGGTCTACTTCTCATTTCTCTTATCTTGTTCATTTGGATGATCTCATTTCATAATATAGAAGCAAAGATTGTGCCATTTCATGGGATTCTTATTTGAAGACTTCAAACCTGAGGTATCTCTTATCAAAGGTGCTTGATATGAAGATTGCAATAGTTGATACTTTGGGGATGTTTAGATCCATATGCTTTGCCAATATTCCTTTGCATGTAAGAAGAAAGGAGGATCTAATCTCAATCAAGAGGATGATGGTAGGGTTCTCAAATCTCATCCTAGTGTATGATGGATATTTGCCAAGGCTTGAGGAGGAGGCTTCTCAACACATGGCTCCAAGGAGTGAGGAGGATCTAATCTCAATCACGAGGATGATGGTAGGATTCTCAAATCTACGAAAAATCCGAGTGTATGATGGAGATTTGCCAAGCCTTGAGGAGGAGGCTTCTATAGGCTGATATTCCAAGGAATATTCTAGCCATCCTGCGGAACATCTTTAAAAATAAAAGTAGGATAGAATCTAAACGCAGAACTTGCCCATCAAGTTTAGGCTTTTACTTTATCTGTAATGGCTTAAGTTATTCAGTTCTGCATTTAAATTCTATCCTGCTTGTATTTTTAAAGATGTTCCGCATGATGGCTAGAATATTCTTTGGAATATCAGCCTACAGCTTCTCAACACATGGTTCCAAGAGGATTTTCAAGAGGCAAGGTCAAGTCTTTGTGGCTCACAATACATGGCAAAGAGGGGCAATTTTCAGGTGGTATCTACTCCAACATTCTCACTTATGCTTCTCTTCCATTATTTGATGTACCATCTTGCTTTATTGAGATTTCTACATCTCAAAGTTTCACTAAGGCAATACTAGTTTTGTATGATGCCTATTGTAGGGACATATTTCTTGTCTTTAATGACTTAGATATGTTTTCAAAACATTTATAAAGAAATTGGTTGTCTCATCAATTGTTTTCTCTTGGATCTTGTAAGAGCAAGCATGAGATTCATAATGTGGAAAATCATGTTTTTACATGTTGTGAGGCAATTTGTAAGCTTCTCTTGAGATAACGTGAATTATCCTTGAAGGAGGAGTAGTGTCAAAAATTAGCAAAATCTAGCTTGGCTATCTTGTATTACCAACAATTTATTTGCAAAGCAGTTAGGAAAAGTCTTTAGCTTCATATCAGACAAAACAATAAATGTCATCCTTTGACATGTTCTATTCCTTCGACTTTTGTCAGAGTCATCTGATATGTCGAAGGTTGTCCGATATGTCAGAGCCACCTATTGAGTGATTCCCGAGTATTTCTGCAAACTGTGTAGAAACATGAATAAAACTATTGAACTGGATAATGAATGGATCTAGATTAGAGATCGATTGTTCAGATGAATCACTCTTGATAGTAGAATAATCCAACATAAACATGTTCAAGACATATACATGATTCAAGTGACCAAGACTATAGTGCCAAAGTAATTTTTTATTTACAAGAACAGAAGTATTTAAGGATTGACTTATACCAGAATAACAATGAATCAGTTTATATAAGTATCCATATCTCTTTTTGAGTGCAAGGATCTTATTCATCCTATCGATAATTCTACATTGATAGATCCTTATATCCTAAATCAGTAACTCTTATGACAAAAAGCAAATTCATAAATAGACATAAAGAACTTCAGAAAGTAGTTTGAATTAATCATTCTGAAAGCTTAATCTTACAGTGCTTTCACCTTCGATAGTATGTGTGTGTTGTTGTCACTGAGATGTATTAACTTTTTGGTATTGTAAGGCATATAGAACTAGAAGCATTTGAGATGACTACGTGTTGAGTGAATCCAAAATTGAGTTGCCAAGCATTGTCATGTTGTGCTTTCTAATGGTTAATAATGATAAATCGCAACTGCACCGCAAAGGGCCAGCATGCAGTTCATAACGATTCCAAATCTCAAAGGAAGGAAATTGCAACCTTCCAAATCGTAGAGTCAAAGTTGTGACGACCAACGGTAAGGCCGAAACCTACAAAACCGCAGAGAGAGAGAGAGAGAGAGAGAGAGAGAGAGAGAGAGAGAGAGAGAGAGAGAGAGAGAGAGAGAGAGAGAGAGAGAGAGAGAGAGAGAGAGAGAGAGAGAGAGAGAGAGAGAGAGAGAGAGAGAGAGAGAGAGAGAGAGAGAGAGAGAGAGAGAGAGAGAGAGAGAGAGAGAGAGAGAGAGAGAGAGAGAGAGAGAGAGAAAATCCGAGTCAAAGAGGATTGGATTTTTTTGTGGAATTGCAGACTTGAAATAGACGTTGATTTAAACAGAACCTGGCTTGGAGAATTTAGAGTGGTGCATAAATTATTTTGTGGATGATATACAGAGAGACGTTATCTAGAGCATCTAGAATGATATCTTTTTGAAATTCCAGGGAACCGTGATTTTGTATGTTTATAGCATTTGTTCCAAAAGTCTAAAGGCGGGGTGGCAATGAGTTCTGTGCAATACAAGTGAAAATAGTTTACGACTAGAGGGTAGTGGGTTACTTATGAGATTATACTGAGTTGTTGGTGAAATGAACTGTTTTAGAAAATGGTCATCATATTTAAGAGATGTGTGTGGGGTATGGTGTTAGAAGTGGATGTGGAGATGGTTGATTAAGCAAATGGAAGAAATGAAGGTTGGTAAGACGAAAATGGTTCAGAAAAATAAGAAGGCGAGTGGGGTAACTAAGCATAAGTGGAGGAGTCCACGGAAAGTTTGTGGAGAGAGTCAGCTATGGAACCTTGATATGGCATGCCAAAACCAGTACCTCGTTGGTTGATGGATCGGCTTTGCTCAGGAGCTCCAGCATCATCATTGTGGTCATCTTTTTTTTGCACTGAAATGCATGCGTCGAGTCTGCAGGACATATTTCAAATGAGGTCCATCTACTGTTTAGACTGGAGGAGTTTCTCTTGGATCTTGTCAATGCTTTCTCTGAGTGCTGACAACTTCTTGTTGTTTTCATCTTCTGAAATTTGATGGCTCCTCTTTAGGGCTTTGTGTCTCTAGATTAAGGAGATATACTTCTCCATTTTTATTGCCGCTCCTGAAAATGGAACTGGTACTTTGATATCTTCTGGCCTGGTTGGTTGCTTGACTATTGTCATCACGTCAATTAGTCTCTTATTTTCCTGAGTCAGGAGATCTAACCGGCATTTGAATTGGTCTTGCACCTCTTGGAGAGACTGGAGCTGATTTGAAACTGGTTCTGCTCTTCCGATCTCCTGGCCCTTTCACTCTGCAAGTTTTTCATAACTGTTAGCAACTCTACGTCTCTTAACTACAGGTCCTGCTTTGTCGTTTTGAGCTCATTTGTCTGTTGTGCTAGTTGGTCTACCATCCAATGAAGGTGGTATGAGTCTCAACATGCCTCTTCAAGGACTCCTTGGCTTTCTCAGGCAAGCTATCATAGGCTGGAAGGATGGGGATCTCAGTAGGAAAACGACGATAAGTAGGAAAAGAAAACTAAAAAAACTATAGAACGAGTCGTTAATGGAACAATTAGTTGTATTTACAACAATATTAATGGAGGTGGTAGAAATGGTAGCAACGGAGTTAAGAGAGATGGTGACGAGTGTGGTATCAACAATGGTGGTAGTAGTGGAAGTTAGTGATGTGACTGGTGCAACTGCCTCTGAAACTGTCTCCATTTCCTCTTCTACAAGATCATCTTCATTGAAGTATTCAAGAGCATCTACATCGATGAAGTCGTCTTGCTTTAGAGCAGAGGGATCTTCAACTTTCTCTTCGGCCTTTGGGCTTTCCTGGACTTCCACTATTACTTGAGCTGCTTGATCTTGATCTTCTACCCACCCTTGTTTCTTGATCAGGTTCAACTTCTCTTGTCTCTTCTGTTGTGTCTTCGTGAGTGGGATCAGCTGCAATTGTGTCTTCTTCTCGTGTAGTCGCAGGCAAATCCCTTTCTCCCTCCCTTGAAACTGTTGCATGTGGGTGGATGGCCACCACAGAATCTATAGTCGGCTGGACACAAGGGGGTGATATAAGAATGTGAGGTGGTCCTGATGGGGACTGAGATCTAGAACATCGAGCAGGTGATTGCACTGGTGGCTGCTGGGTGTCCATGATCTGGAGCTATGGTGAGGAGACAACAAGTGAGTCTCTTCATCGTCTGGTGTGTCTTGTCTGAAGGATGCCTTCCTTTTCATCTTCACTGTCTTCATTGCTGGATGGAACATGTTCGTACCCAGTCATCTTCTTCTTTTGTTGCCTTGGAGTCAGGTGCTTGGTCTTAGATGGCGGTGGATTATTGGACACCATCTCAAATTCAAGAGCCGGTTTGTTGGTGGTCATTTTCATCCTCTGCTTCTTCGGTGGTGGCATAGTATCAACAAGTTGAGAAGCTGGTGGTGATGGCCGGTCGTGTCTCTTCTTTATGCGACATTCATGAGTTGCAGCAGCTTGTTGGGAAGATGTAGTTGAAGCTGTGGATGGTGTATAGCCTCGGCTAGCAGCAGCATCTCTTGGAAGCAAATCAAGCTTCAAGTCAATCGAGGATTGAGATCAAAAAAGATGTAGCCCAATGAGGTAACTGGGGCTCTCTTTTGTAAAGCATTGATCAACTGTTTGGAGATGAATCTTGCCCAATTATACATGTCGTGGCAGGCTTCATAGGATTCACCGAGCATGGCAAAAATCTGGAGGGGAATCCGCAACAGATGTGCCTTGCGTGTATATGTATACCTGGTGAGGTAGGCACAGACAGCTCCGAGTTTCTTGCATTTGATGGCTTCGAGTAGGATGCCATTCTTGTTCTTCTTTCACTTATTGATTGAGGTGTCAAGGAACTTGGCATAGGATTGCTGCATCATGTTGGTCAGCTTCACCGGTTTCTCTTTATGGCCACTTGGGAAGCCAAAGGCTGTAAGACTGCTAACAGCCAAGTAGAAATAGAGCTGAAGATTGGGAATATCAATTGTTTGTGTCTGCAAAGCTTTTATAAGTTTGGTACATCAAGTAGAGACTCTGATGTCCCTTCCACTTAGGAATTTTGAACTAAAGCAACTGGAAGAGCAACTCTGCTTGTGTGTACCACTAAAGCATGACACTATCTTTACATGGAATTAATTTCAATGTCAGAGACATCTCTGATATCTCTGCACTATGATTCGAATCTGATTCGACTATTTTTTCTATTTTTTTTTTGAAATCTCTATAGTATTGTCGAATCCAAATGTATCGAAAAAAATCAGAGGTTTTGAAAAAATGATGAGACTCGAAAAATGAAGTGTATAAAAAAAGGAGCAAAACTAAAAAAAAATGCAAGGTATCGAAAAAGTGTTCAGACTCAAAAAATAAACAAACTCAAAAAACAAGCAGACTCGAAAAAATAAGCAAACCCAAAAAATCGATGGGTCAAAAATGTAGTTAGGCGGATAGAGGGTGGCGGATGCAATGAAAAAAGAGAAAAGGAGGGGTGTCGGATGCAGTCAATTAGGACTTGGTGGATGCACTTGGCCGATGAAATTGTTTGCAGAGGGCAGTTGGATGCATAGGAATACAGGATGGCGGATGCACTTGGGATGGAAAAATGGCAGATGCACTTGGTGGCTGCAATTGGCTGATACAAACAGAGGGTACTTGTGAGAATTGGCAGATGTAGATAGGTTTCAAAATGGCTGATGTAGATGGCAACTGCAACTGATAGATACAGATGTTGTGGAATCTCTTGGCGGCTGCAACTGAATTAGATGATGGTGGATGCAAAGAATAGTTGTGTTGGATGCATGCGTGTAGAGAAGCAACGGAGAGAAAAAAAACAGAACGATAGCGGTCAGTTTGCAGTTGAAGGTGGCTGAAGCGGGACAACAATCATGAAAAGACGCTAGAGATTTGTCAAATATGAACTCTCTCGAAAATTATGAAGTAAGAAAGGAAGGGACGATCGACGTATTTATAGGAAAAATTTAGGACAGGCATCGGATGCAAGTTATCACGGAAACTGGCGGATGGAATTCTGGGTCAAAAAATGACAATGGCGCGAAAAAATGAAAACTCCTCGAAAAAATTAAAAGGGATCAAATAATTTTAGAAGGACTCAAAATTTTTTTAAGTATTGAATTTTTTACGAAGACTCAAAAAAGTGAAAAGTATCGAAAATTTATACAAAGACTCGAAAAATTGAAAGTATCGAATTTTTTTTTACAAAGATTTGAAAAATTGAAAAGTATCAATTTTTTTTACAAAAACTCAAAAAATTACAAAGTATCGAAAAAAATTTCAATGACTTGAAAATTCTAAAAGATCGAAAAAAATTTCAATGACTCGAAAAAATCTCGGATTTTTAGAGCAAGCTTTGAGTACATAAAATGTTTGGACTACTATTTAAATTCTCTTCAAACGCCTATCAGAAATGTGCTTCAACCAACTCTTTCCAAATCCATTTATGCCACTAGTTTTATGGAGTTACACGATATGATGGATTGTGCACTGGCTCTGGAGCACTTATCTACAAACCATATCAATGAATGGTGGAAAGTCACTACTCAACGAAAACCTTTTTGTTACAACCAACGACTGTCTGAATACGGTAGTCCTACCTTTGATGGAAGCATTCACTCCATTAATTTGATTATGTGATACTATGCTATTGAACCACTTAACTTTGGAGTATCGATACTCCCAGTAAATTGAGTTAAATGGTGGTTATGGTTCTTCCTTTTTTATTCAGAGGAGCACCAATACGCTTGTCCTCAATGATTTTGATCGTTAGAATTGGGCAAACTAAGCTCTATTTTCGATAAAAAAAACAAGTGTATTGAATATCTTAAAAGAGTACCCGGATCCAAATTTTATGGATTTTCCATTAGGTTCAGGCAACTTTAACGATGTGATACCTAGTGTAGTAAAAAAGGATGCAACCTTGGTCTAGGTTACTAGTTGAGCTCTTCTCCTCTTGCTATCACATGGCATGGCTTTGGGGCTAGATCCAGGAGGAAACTCCAAGAGCGATCTAGATTTGGTTGGGTGGTTTTGCTCCGTAGTCTCTCTTGTTGTGTTATTCCTATTCTCATCTTAGGGGTTATCCCTAGTGGTTTTTACAAAGAGGGAGAGAAGATAAATGAGGGAGGTTAGCCCATGTGCTCTATTGGAAAAGGCATTGAAAACATAAACCAAGAACAATGCAAAAATGGGAAATAATTAGATAACATAAACAAAGAGCAATAACATGAAAACATTAGCACATGAGGATGCTTTGAGCACTCAAAATGGTAGAGTCTCCTCCTCTCTATAAGCATGTGAAATGAGTCACAAGAGGTGTCTTTTTATCTTTGGAGAGGCCCTGCCCCTTGGTTTCTATTGGCTACTTCAAGAAGGTAGGATTGAAATCCTAACCCTTCAAAAGAAATATATTCTAATATATGGTGCACAAAGAAGCACACCCCACCTACGACCATTTTGACTTTGACTACTTAACAAAGCTTAGTTAACTTAAACTTTGGGCCCTTTTAACATTATTCTAATTACATGGCCGTTTAAAATACAGTATTTTACAAGTGCTCATTGGGCTATGGGTTTACACACGCAGGATGCCATGACCATCGCAAGTTATGTTCTACTTCCGGCTATTTTTATTTATGTACAAGAAATTCCCACAACAGGGTCTCCGACCTGAAGTAGTTCGGTCCCTAGGCACTATGGTGCTTAGTATGGGCCTCATATTTCACGGTGGGCACTATATTAGATAGCCAGTGATGTCATCCATGTACGCCAAGCTATGCTCATCTTTTGGTGGAAGAAAGACCTTATGGATACCTGTGAGCCAAAATTGGATGATCCAGGTCTGAAATTTGTCGGATGGCCTAACATTGCCGCTCTATAATACACTCGGGCCACTGGAAGTTGGTCTTCCATTTTCATTGGTGCCAGGGCCGTGTTGGGATAAAAAAAGAGAGGGGACAAAAAGTTGTCTCATTTGGTGGAGACGCCCAACAAATTTTTTTAAATCCGGGCAAATTCTGCTGCTGCGTGGACTGTTGGATCGAGGCACTTCATATAGCATTTAGAAAATTGGAGTAGAGCCCTTTTGGCATCTACGTTTGTTCCCCACCCATGCTCTGAGTAGTTCTTTGGCCAATGAAAGTGTTGATGGTGATCTGGTTCAAAGGGGTTCTACATTCGGCCCATTTGTATTGTCGTGGAATTGGGACGAAATGTGGATAAACCCGCAGCTGTCTCGGACTGGTTACGTAAGCTCTGATGGTCCACGGATCTTTTTTGAAAGCACGTTGTTGCCATTCAAGTTGCGGACCCAGTGCTAGAAGGCATATGATCTCATCACCTTTGATATCTTTGGCAAAAAATGATAGCTGCCAGCCGTTGCATGAGGATTCATGTGGGAATTGGACTAAGAACTCGTTAATTTCTTTCTCCACAGTTTTCAGTCATCAAAATGCGTGCCTGACAGATATGGATCGAGAGCCCTGGGAGATTGAGGCTTGTTGTTCCTCCTCTGCTCTGCTGGGACTCTGTCCTACACCTTGGCTTGTGTCTAGGCCTTGGTCCTGATTTTCTTGTCCCTATACGTCGGATCCTTGATCTTGGCTCAAACTAGCTTGTGAAACCCTACTATTTTTATGACTATATTCAATGTCTCACTTTCCCACACTTTCAAAAAGTGTCTATTCAAATACTTTTAGACTAATATAACTTTGAAAAGTCAAACTCTAAGTCTAATATGAAAATTGGCCTCAATTGCCAAAAATAAAAATATGACCAAAACAACAAAACTAGTTGAAATTTCTCACACTCCCTCTTCAACTAGTTTTAGCATAGACTTTGAGAACACTCCAAGTGAAATCCTATGCTTCCTAAACAAGTCCTTTTCCAATGCTTTGGTGAAGATATCAGCTACACATTCTCTTGAGGATGCATGTTGAAGCTCCACTTCCTTTGCCTGACTTGCTCCCTCACAAAGTGATATTCTACCTCAATATGCTTGCTCCTAGCATGAAAGATAGGATTGGTTGCCAACTTTTGGGCTGATAGGTTGTCACAAAAGATGATTGGGCTCTCTGAAAAGTCCAGGTGGCTTGTTTTTTTGACATCCATGATATAGCTCCGTCACCTATGAAAATACAATGAGAACTTATGGATTTCCTATCCATTTTATCTCCAGCAAAGTCCAAATCTGAATATCCAAACAAGTTAGGTGATGATACCTCATACAATATGCCAAAATCTCGAGTTCCAATGATGTACCTCAAACCTTGTTTCCCTAGCTTCTAATGCTCTTCACTAGGATCCTGCATAAATTGGCTCAATATATCAATACAATAGCTTAGATCTGGTCTTGTGATAATTAGATAGATGAGTGAACCAACTAGCTTTCTATAGAGAGTAATGTCCTTGAAGGATCTTTCATTACCTCTTATAGTTAGCTTTACATTTCACTCCATAGGTGTGTCACAAGACTTTGCATTTACCATATGAAATCTTTCTAGAATAGAATTAACATATTTCTCTTGACAAATGAAAATAGATATAGAACATCTAATCACTTCTATTACTAAAATGTAATGCAAATGACCAAGATCATGCACTTCAAACTCACTCTTGAGTGCATTCTTGGTGTCCTCCACATCTTGGTTGCCTCCACCACTCAAGATAATATCATCCACATAGATTAGCAAGATGGTAACATCATTTCCAGCAAACCTATAATAAAGTGAATGATCATACTCACCCATAACAAAGCCTTGAGAGAGTAAAAAAGTTTTAAGCTTAGCATACCAACTCCTTGGTGCTTGCTTAAGGCCGTAAGCTCTTTGTAGAAGACACACATGATTTGGCTTTGTAGGTGAAATGTAGCTCTCGGGGTGCTCCATGTACACTTCCTCCTCAAGTTCACAATTCAAAACTCTAGAGAAAATTTAAGTTTGAAAAGGGCACTATAAGAATTAGAAAAATTTAAACCATTTGATGTGAAAAAAAGATATATTAAGGAGAGTGAGAGAATTCTTGAAAAAAATCAAAATTAATGAGGGGGGTTGGTGCAAATTTTTTTACAATCAATAATATCTAGATTACCAAAGAAAAAAACTTATGATTAAGTTATAGTTGTGTGTGTGTGTGTGTGTGTGAGAGAGAGAGAGAGAGAGAGAGAGAGAGAGAGAGAGAGAGAGAGAGAGAGAGAGAGAGAGAGAGAGAGAGAGAGAGAAAAGGAGACACACATACATTTTGAATTTTTTGAAAGAGAGAGAGAAAGGGAGCCGCGCCCCCTTCGAGGCACTAGCCCTGTTCGGGATGCAACTCCCTCATTGGGCCACCACCTCCCCACCCAAATCCGATGTCAACCTAGGACACGCTGGCGGATGGGCGGCAACGCGCCCCCTCCCATCCACAGTGGCTAAAGAGGGAGCCAGCACGTGGGTCCCGGGGGGTGCTGCCTTTGATCAATCAGCCATACACTAAATAGCATCAGTGCGTCTGCTGACTCATACGTTCCGTGGAGCCGCTGTGGATGGGAGGGGGCTTGTTGGTGGCCATGCGCCAGCGCGCCCCCAGGCTGGCATTGGAACTGGGGGGAGGGGTGGTGGCCGAATGAGGACATCGTGCTTTGAACAGGGCCAGTGCCCCGAAGGGGGCGCGACTCTCTTTCCCATGGAGGCGTAGCCTCCCCCACGCCTCCTTAATGTCAATCCTCTCTGCCTTTCCCTTTTTTTTCCTACTTTCAAGGTTTAAACTTAATTTTTTTTTTCTTCTTCAATATATCATATGTTACAGTTTAAAAAAATTAGCCACTTTTTTTGGGCAGATTTTCTAAGCTCCTTGATCATGACGGTTTTCTTGAGTGATGCCCCCATGATCATGCCCTTCCATTCATATTGTGTGTGGTTGTGGATTTAGAGTGGATTAGTTTTCTTGCTTTCCTAGTTGTGGATTAGATTTCATGTTTTCTTGTGGATTAATGTAGGTTGCAGGCATCCAAGAAATTTGTAGCCAATAATGTGGTATAGATCTTGCAAATTCATTTATGCTTTGGTTTCTTGAGTTTCTTGGAAAATTCAAGAACCAAGAAGATGGAGCTTCTTGATTCTTGAATGCTTGTAGGAATTAATTTTTTGTTTTTTTTATGAATGTGGCATGCTAGGCTAGTTTTTTTTATCTTGAAAGTAGTTTAGTTTCCATTTTTTCAATGATCCGTTCTAGCATTATGTTTTAAAGTGCCATAGTAATGCCCAACCACGTTTCAATGGTAGAATGATTGCAAGTGATTTGAAGAATTCAAGAGTGTTCGAAATCTGAGTATCCGTGACAGGTTGAACCATACTACAACCCCAAGAATCTGCTGCCTGATCTTGGCATTGAACCAAATAGAAATGATCAAGAACATGTCCAGCTAACAACCAGAATGGAGGTAGCATAAGCTGTAACAAGAAGCAAACAAGCAAAACCAGTGACAGAAGAAACAATAAACATTTGGCACCAGTTGCCACTTGAACACATGCACATCTCTACTCCATCCCTATTCCAACATTCTTCCATGATTTGCTCCATAAACAACATCATCCATATTTGGATTTGCCATCATCTGTAGTCTGACACTTACATTCTGCCACGTTCTTGAATAGCATCATTATAGGGCCGTTCTTGGACAGTAGTATCCTAACTCTATGATTGTGTGTTCACTACTGTGCTACATCTCAACCGAAGGCCTCACCTCACTCTCAACCGGAGGCCTGTGTTACATCTCAACCGGAGGCCCAGCTTACATCTCAACCGAAGGCCTCACCTCACTCTCAATCGAAGACCTCAATAAAATCTCAACCGGAGACCTCAATAAACTCTCAACCGAAGGCCCATTTTAAATCTCAACCGAAGTGTTTTTCTGGAATCTCGACCGAAGTGTCCGCTGAAATCTCGACCGAAGCGCTCGCTGAAATCTCGACGTCGCTTGATCGAGAGTCCTTTTGTCAAATTGAGTAACATCAAGATGGCAAAGGATGAACGTGTACGAGACTATATCGAGCATTTAAACGCCTCACAAGTCAAGTACAAGAACAACCCTCCGAATAGATGCTCATCATCTGGTTCTTAGTCGGCCTTCCAAGATGGATTAGACGTGAGCTTAAATCCAATGACGAATATACAAGCCTCAAACTAGCTATGTCTAATGCCATCAAGGAAGAAGACGAAGGATCGGATGTTGACGAATCTAGGGAAAGAAGAGCATCACGTGCTCTTGTCCATGAATCGAAGCCGATCGAGGACACCCGAGATCAGCTTTGGAAATCACAGCTGGAGTTGCTTAATAAGCAACACCAACTTCAAATGGAGAAACTCACCAATGAGTTTCAAACTGCCCTGAAGTCTATCCAAAGTAGTATGACTGGTCAGTCAAACCCTGCACAGGTACCTTATAGACGAAAAACAATATGGTGCCCACACTACCGGGCTACGCATCTTATTGATGCTTGTCCTTCATATCGACCTATTCAAGCACATACAGTTCAACAATATGAAGAACACCCATCACAATCTAGAAATGCCTTACCTTATCATGAATATCCACCAGCAAGTCCAGAACCACTAGCCATACAAGATGCCTACGTCGTTATACAAGGGCCACTGCACACCAGATGTTTCATCTATGGTGAAATCGGCCACTTCATGGTTGATTGTCCAGTTAAGAACCAGTACCATGCTGAGTGTCCCGACTGTATCCGAAAACACAGTTTCAAAGACTGTCCAAAGCAACCAACTAAGATCCTACCTGCCCGTCACGTCAGTTATGAATCACAATAGGATCTTCACGACAACAACACGAGCACCATAGCAACCAACAGTTAAACTTGCTGCTCAATCGAGAAGTTTCTTGTAAACTTCTACATCACCATCCAATACACCAGCTCCATAATGCAAAAAAGACACTAATATGAAATGAGTCCTTGTCGAAAGAAATAGAAACCGATATTCCGTCATCTGCTACAATGTCCAACCAAGAGCAACCTCCACAAGGAATTGATAGTTTCTCTCCTCTTCTACAATCTCAAATCTATTTGTCTTTCCACATGCTGATAAAATTTCCAATGTGCCAATACACAATATTTCTCGGATTCGGAAATCCAGATAGAGATTCGATTCCGAATCTCTTATTCACAGAGGTCCTCAGGACATAGTACCTCAATAATACCTGCATCTCAAGCTATATCTTACAATATCTGCTATCAATCATGGTAGATTTTAGTGTAACCAACCCTGTCTTGTTTTGACAAGGGCATGTCAGAGTAAGTCACATTATTCTACAAAACAACTGAAATATTGCAACTATCAAGGTACATTATCAATGTTGATGAATGCAAGTTTTGTTCGACAAGTGCTATACAGTTCTCACTCTTTGTCACGTTTGTTTATTTCCTTGTTTCTCTTCACCTATTTTGTGTGATTGATTTTTGCATGAGAAATAGCTATTGCACAAGAGTCTTCTGTAGAGCATCTCCAAAACACATTTTCATTCATCTATCCATCTTCAGATTCCCTTCTACAGCAGTTTAGCATTTATGAAGAAGTCTTGGTGGCAGGGTGAAGGAACTGATAGTTCTACGGCTACAGCCTTGGACCCTTATTTTGAAAAAAGAAATTGATTTTACAAGGGTTTTTTGAATTTTTATGATGCTTTCACTATTTTTTGAAATCTGTTGGAAAGTAACTCTCGCAGGCTTCTATGTCGGGTTGGGATAGTGTCCTCAGGCTGCTGCCAATCATGCGAGGGCTCTTATCCAATAGATATGGGACAATAAAAATCCCATGGTTTTTGGCTCCATTTTCTCCTCTTTTGAGGTTTTTGATGGGTATGACGATGTGTTAAGCCCGATTTTCACTAACTCCAAACACCTCCTCTGCTAGCTTCCAACAGATCAATCACACCAAAACAAGCAAAAACAAGTCTATACTATCCCAAAACCACCTAAAACTCACTAAAATAGACAAAAACAACTAAAATGACAACTAAGCTAGTTAGTAATGGCCTATCCCCGACAACGGCACCACTATAGGGTGTAGAAATAGGTGGCAAACAGCCCTCCGCCTGTCAAAAAATTTAGACCACAACGATAGGACTTCTAACTATGATTAGTTGCTTGCTTAGTTGCTTTCTAACACAACCTAACACTAACCCACTCTAACTCTACCACAAACTATCATTAACCATACAATCCAAATGTGAGAGAGGGAGAGAAGAGAAATAAGAGAGAGATTGGCCCATGTGCTCAACACCACATACTATTGCAAAAGCCATTGAAAACATAAACCAAGAACAATGCAAAATGGAAAATAATTAGATAACATAAACAAAAAGCAATAGCATGAAAACATTAACACATGAGAATGCTTTAAGCACTCAAAATGGTAGAGTCTACTCCTCTCTATTAGCATGTGAAATGGGTTACAAGAGATGCCTTCTTATCTTTGGGGAGGCCCTTGCCCCATGGTTTCTATTGACTACTTCAAGAAAGTAGGATTGAAATCCTAATCCTTCAAAAGAAACACATTTTAATCTATGGTGCACAAAGAAGCACATCCCACCTAACACCATTTCGACTTTGACTACTTAACAAGACTTAGTTAACTTAAACTTTGGGCCCTTTTAACATTATTTTAATTACATGGCCCAAAGTCTAGTTTCTTTAAAATACATTATTTTACAAGTGCTCATTGGGCTATGGGCTTACGCACACAGGATGCCACGGTCCTCGCAACTTATTTTTTACTTTTGGCTATTTTTATTTATGTACAAGGAATACTTGCAACAAACCATGGATGTCCGCAAGCCTTCCCTTTCTTTGATTAAATTTTCCTTCGGCTTCGGCTTCGGCCTCCCTGTTCTTGGTAGATCTTGTAGTACTAGTTGGTTAGAGAATTCCTCCAAAGAAGACTGCTCCCCTCCCATTTCTCATATGCATAGCTTTATCAAAGACTATTGACGATCTATTCCTAGCAATGGTCTTTTACTTTTGAATCGAAAAGCCCTTCTACGCTTCAACTAAGGGGGCTTGGCCTCTATCACTATTCCAGGTCTGATTCTTCCCATAGCTCTAAGAGCTCAACAAGTACTGCAAATGCTGAGAGGGATTTTTCTTCAGAACAAGGGGATAAAGAAAGAGACACTATCGAAGTTTCCTTGATTGATAACTATGAATATTCTCATTATCTACAAGTACTTGAGATCTCGATCTCTCTTTCAGTTGATCTTGGTATGAAGAAGCTAACAAATATAAGCATCCTCAATATAAATTCAAGATATTTGGGGGAAAAAACTCCAGCCACAGAGAAGGAGACCCCTCCTTGTAACGAAACAACAAGACATCAAGTCCCTTTTGTTAAGGTTGCAGATTCAACAGCCATTCTACCACTTTATTGTGACAATGTAGACTAGGTTAGCATACCCACACAAAGGGTTGAGAAGGCCAATCACATTTGCATGCTTCTTTCCATGAAAGAATTCTCACAGACATGCGCCCTCAGGAAGCAAACCAGATTTCAGAGGGTGATACAATTTTTTCTTTCACATTGTCTATGTCCAAAAAGTCTCGAACGGCACTGATACGACATGTAAAGGTATCGGAAATGGCTCAAGACACCACGAACTCTCCCCAAACAAATCTAGCCATCATGGAATAGAATTTTACGCTCCTGTCCAAGCATACCTGTGAACTGCAATATGCTCAACAAGTTATGGAAGAAGAGCGCGCTGCTCTACTAGTTATGTCAGCATACGAGAAAATGATGTGAACCAGGTTTCATTTCGGAGATCCAGTCAGGCAAGCGATGTTGAAAATTAGATTACCACATTTATCTCTGCTCAGTCTAACGATCAGGTACAAGGGGTAATTCTCTTGCCTAACCCACATATAAGACAATGACAACACTATTTCAAACTCTTACGACCTATCCTGAACATGAGACAACGTCAGTAATATGTCAACCATTCCTTGCTTCTGAAGAAAGAATGAAAGCCGATTCCGTCTTTAGAAACAATCTTGAAGGGGGAGCTCGACCCTCTGATTTTCCAAAATTCCGATCCTAACAAATAAATTACAGGGTGTTTAGGTCGTGATACTTCAGAAGCAGATGCTAGAGCAGATTATGTGCCTTTAGCCATTTCAAAAGATAGCCAATCGCAAAGAAAAAACATTAAGACACCCAACAAAGTGGACAGCCATGGAAGGCACTATTCTCCACTCAACAAGAAAGAGAAACATGCAAAACCATAGTCCAGAGAATGTAGAAATTCTAAAAATAAGTAGTGAGATTGGGAATGCTAATCAAAGTTCTGCACTTGCACCGCAAGCTGTCATAGAAAACAGTCCGCATTCTTCTTTGTTTATTCCAAGCAGCCTTGAGAATAACTGAAAAGCTTTCATCGGTAATAAACAAGGCTCTAAATTCAGAACCTTCAAGGAAATTTTGCTATCTCACTAGACTGCTCACTGTGGCTCGTTTGGATCAGATCGGAAGTACATGGCTGTATTCCATGTTGTTTCCACCTTGCAATGACCAGAAATCAGCGCTAGCTGCTCGTGAAATAGAAAAGTTGTTGAAGCCTGTCTCTAGCTATGGATAGTTGTGAGGATGAGCAAGATAGAAGAGCTGTAGCAGTAGCCACCATGTTTCTGTTTACTCTAAATCTCTTTCTCTCTCACGATGTGGAAGCCATCTTGAAACAACAGATGCTGTTGTGATGTGCTTCCTCCCTTTGGGGTAAACCTAGGGTTTAGGAACTTTTGGGGGCCTTTGTGAGGTTTATGTTTCTTTTTTTATTTTGGCATAAATTTTCTTTTTTGCTCATAAAGTTAAATTGATGCAAGGTTAGCAATTTGAGTAATTGCATGACTGTTTGTATTGATGCTTATTACATGTCGGTCTACCAAAGGACTATAAGGTTTTGACAATTTGTAACTTTAAAGTTGGTTCAGCTATAGAAATTTCGATTTCTTGGTGCACGGTTGTCAAAAATTTTAAACCTTGGTTTAGTATATTGTTTTTCGTTTATGGTTAGAAGATATTTGGATTTTTCTTTTCTGTAGTTGTTGGCTGATTCTGATGAATCCCCAAGATACTCGGACAGAGCAACTCAAGAGCACCTCTCACCTTAGACCGAGGAGGTCTCTGAGAAGACGAGACTAATGAAGATTGAGAGCCGAGAAATACTAGCTAGGAAAAACATGAAAGAACCGTGTAAGCCTCATGGTGAATCCCGAAAGATGGAATGACCATGTAGGAACTAGTATTTCTAGGCAAATGTAATAAGTGCAAGTAGACCCCTCTTAAAGAAAGTAGAGTGAGCCACCTTTTGATGGTGACTTCTAATGGAGAGCATTATTCTACTTGTAATTTGTGAAATGTGGAAATTTCACTATGATGCCACCTAAGGAGCTCTCTTGCTTATTTAAGAGACTCCCTCTTTGTGAAGAGGAGCTTTTTGTGAATTGTATCAACTCCATGCTGAAATGAGAAGAGCCTTCACGAGTTTGGTGCAACCCTTGAGCTCCTTGATCATGCTTGTTTCTTGAGTGATGCATTTATGATCTTGCCCTTCCCTCCTTTTGTGTGTGGTTGTGGACTGTAGAGTGGATTAGATTCGCTGTTTTTGTAGAGTGGACTAGCTTCCTTGCTTTCTTGTGAATTAATGTAGGAACCAACATTCAGGTAAACTAAATAGGCTGGATCTGTGGTGTAATTCTTGCATATCTCTGTACAATCCAGTTCTTGATGTTCTTGGGATGTCCAAGAATCAATAGACTGGTTGGTTTCTTGATTCTTGGACTTCTAACATGCTGTAGATTAGTTTCTTGTTTCTTGTTTTGTCAATTTATGCAAGTGTAGCTTAGTGTTAATGTATTGTAGGCTCTGTTTCAGTTCGTTTTAAGAGTAGGTAGCTGTCGAATCTGTAGAACGTTCATTGGTTTGCATGCTGATATGTGAATGAGCGTTCTCGTTCAAGAGTGACGTCCCTGAGTTGTCCTCTGACAGGCAGGACAAAGAAACATACTACAACGACACTCTGTCCCTTTTGCCTGGGTTGGCATTGTTAAATCAAGAAGACATCTAATGAATGCCTTTAGGCCTGGTAACAGGCAGAAACGTTTCTGAAGAAGTGGCAAGAAAGAACCAGAGAAACGATAAAACAATAGGTCCTCTGGAGCAGGGGATTTGTCAACATTTGACACCGTTGCCCATTGAACTCCAACACCTTTTACATCAGAAACCCGCAACCTTGTCCACGCTCAGATCCCTGCAACAACATTCCAATTTTTTAAACAAATCTAAGTTTCTACACACTAACCAGAGCCACATCGTTGGCTACATCATTCCTAAATCCACGAGCTGTTAGCCTCGCCAATCACTTGTCAACAAACACACTCACAGACCTAGATTCGATTCTATTCAAGCTCATGCTCCTCCCGTTCCGCACACTGAAATCTCAACCGGAGCCCAAGCTTCGAATCTCAACCGGAGCACAGCTCCCATCTCAACCGGTGCACCTCTTGAAATCTCAACCGGAGGGCCTCATCAGATCTCAACCGAAGCCCAACGCTAAAATCTCAACCGGAGCATCCAGCTCAGATCTCAATCGAAACACCGCTTCAGATCTCAACCGAAGCACCACTTCAGATCTCAACCGGAGCATCCAGCTCAATTCTCAACCGGAGCCCAAGCTCAAATCTCAACCAGAGCTCTCGCAAACATCTCAACCGGAGCTCCAGCTCAAACCTCAGCCGGAGCTCACACTTCAGTCTCAGCCGAAGAGATTCTCTCTGATCTGAACAGCCACGAACATATCACATAACCACTGTCGCGTTCCATCACAATACTCGCTACCATCACAAATCACATTCCACATTACGACATTACACTTCATCCCCATTCCATCACACACTCCACACACCTGCCTTTGCCCATCACAGCCGCATTAGACCGAAATCAAACGACCCTATGACTGCCATTGGACACCCTCACCGCAATACCCGAACTCCACCCCCACCCGTTTCCGCCCCACACAACCACCATCACCTGTCACAACCGTATATAGGCCGCCCTCATTCGCCCCACGGCTACCCTAGGCCACCTTCATCACAACAAGCCGCATTGCATTCGCCCACTATAAACATCGCCAGCACCGCACGCATTCGCATAACACCGCAAGCACTCACCTCACGAAATACCCCGTTACACCGTTGTGCACACTTCCATCAAAAGTCGTAGACCGCAATCCATCGCAACCACACCCGATTGCGTCCGCCTTCCATCATAACAGCACCACATCGCATTAGATCGCAATCCACCAACTTCGACCTGCAACGATCACCTCAGCATCACCCGCATACACTCGACACTACGCACCCCCACAGCATCGCAACCACGTACCATCCCATCACAACCAACTACAAACATATCTCTCTTCCTCTCCGCCAGACCTTCACACTCCTTCCATTGTGTCAGATCTCAACCGGAGGCCTCAGTGCAATCTCAACAGGAGCACCCTGCTCAAAGGCCTCAGTGCAATCTCAACCGGACTACACTCGACCGTCCCTGCTCGAAACAGACCGCCACAACCGCAATCACCTGCACCCCCGTAACCGTACACCGTAAATCGTAGGGAACGCAAATTTTTTTTTTTACAAAAACACAAAAAACTCAGAAAATCCAAACAACAATAGAAAACTCACAGTACCCAATGGACCAACAAAACAATCCTGAAGTCCCAAACGATTATCCATACGAGATCAGGTCCCCTGAAACTGAACAAATCAGACGTCATAGGTTCTACTGAATGAGAATCGAACTCCAAGAGCCATCCACAAACCCGTTCAATGGACAAGAACCTGATAGAGCCGAGTCTTCACGCGCACGACCCCGTTTTTATGGCGTTGTCCACTCCTAGGTCAGAACCAATACTAATGGAATTTTTGCCTACCCACGGAGCTCATCTTGAAAGACGTACACCCAAGCTAGATCTACCAAAGTTTGACGGTAGTTCGGACCCTCAAAGATTTTTGCAAATATTTGAGAATGCATGTGATGTATATGGCGAAACATCCCTCGATGCTATGGTCCAATTGTTTTCGATGACCATGATCGCTAAGGCACGTGATTGGTTTTTCAACCTTGATCGTGATGAAAAGACAGACTGGTCAATTTTGAAAGAGTCCTTTATCAAGCGTTTTAAGCCCTTTCGCTTGGTAGAGAGCCCTTTTGTCAAATTGAGTAATATCAAGATGACAAAAGACGAACGCATACGAGACTATATCGAGCATTTCAAACGTCTCAAAAGTCAAGTACAAGAACAGCCCTCTGAACAGATGCTCATCATCTGGTTCTTAGTCGGCCTTCCAAGATGGATTAGACGCGAGCTTATATCCAATGATAAATATACGAGCCTAAAGTTAGCTGTATCTGATGCCATCAAGGAAGAAGACGAAGAATCAGATGTTGACGAATCCAGGGAAAGGCGAGCACCATGTGCTCTTGTCCATGAGTCAAAGGTGATCAAGGACACCTGAGATTAGCTTTGAAAATTCCAGTTGGAGTTGCTTAATAAGCAACATCAACTACAGATGGAGAAACTCACCAATGAGTTTCAAGCTACTCTGAAGTCTATCCAAAGCAGTATGCCTGGTCAGGTACATTATAGACGAAAAACAATATGGTGCCCACACTGCCGGGCTACGCATCCTGTTGATGCTTGTCCTTCATATTGACCTATTTAAGAACATACAGTTCAACAATATGAAGAACACCCATCCCAATTTGGAAATGCCTTGCCTTATCTTGACTATCCATCAGAAAGTCCAGACCCACTAGCCATACAAGATGGCTATGCAGTTATACAAGGACCACTGCACACCAGATGTTTCATCTGTGGTGAAACTGGCCACTTCATGGTTGATTGTCCAGTTAAGACCCAGTACCATGCCGAGTGTCCCGATTGTATCCGAAACCACAATTTCAAAGACTGTCCAAAGCAACCAACGAAGATCCTACCTGCCCGTCACGTCAGTTATGAATCATAATAGGATCTTCATGACAACAACCCGAGCACCATAGCAACCAACAGTTAAACTTGCTGCTCAATCGAGAAGTTTCTTGTAAACTTCTACATCACCATCCAATACACCAGCTCCATAATGCAAAAAGATAATCTGAAATGAGTCCTTGTCGAAAGAAAGTGAAACCGATATTCCGTCATATGCTACAATGTCCAACCAAGAGCAACCTTCACAGAGAATTGACAGTTTTCTCCCTTTCTACAAACTCAAATCTATTTGTCTTTCCACATGCTGATAAGATTTCCAATGTGCCAATACATAATATCTAGAATTCAAAAATCCTGTTAGAGATTCGGTTCTGAATTTCTTGTTCACAGAGGTCCTCAGGACATAGTACCTCAATAATACCTACATCTCACGCTATATCTTACAACATCTGTTATCCATGATGATAGATTTAGTGTCACCAACCCTGCCTTGTTTTGACAAGGGCATATCAGAGTAAGTCTCATTACTCTACAACCAATGCAAACTTGCAAGTGTCAAGGTGAATTATCAATGTCGATGAATACAAATTTTGTTCGACAAGTGCTATACAGTTCTCACTCTCTGTAATGTTTGTTTATTTTCTTGTTTCTCTTCACCTATTTTGTGTGATTGATTTTTGCATGAGGAATAGCTACTGCACGAGAGTCTTTTGTAGAGCATCTCCTGCACACGTTTTCATTCATCTATCCATCTTCTGATTCCCTTGTACAACAGTTTAGAATTTTTTGAAAAATATCATAAATCCATGTACAGTCAGAATTGATTCTTGCATCTCATTGCCATATTAATCTTCGAGTCAACTACAACAAGATCGAAACAACCAGTCACATGTTCAACATGTTTTCAACTACGTGTTCCACACGCCGATCCAACCCTGAACATAACAGTTACCAGCAACAACGTCCCCACTAACAGATTTTTTTTTTTTGGGGGGGAGGGGGGTGGGGAGACTGGATCTGCTTGGGATCCACTGGAGTAGTTACGCTGTCAGCAACAACACCAGCAAGATCGACAGCCAAGGTCACAAACCCAAAGTCGACAATTACAAGGCTGAGAAGACAGATGGGCAATCCAAAGTGACTCGATCAGAAGAAGTACCCTAGTCACGATGAAGGTCCTTCAGAAAGGAAAACACAAGCATTGGAAAATCAGTCTCCTTCAACCAAGCCTTTGCCATACTTCTGCGCCTATTCTCATGTCTATCGTCCACACCATCTACCGTTGTCACCACCACCCTCCCTTTCATCTATTTGTTTATCATCAGTTTACTGTTCTTCTGAGAAATTAGTTGATAGATCATTGCAAGTGTCTTGTGGAGACCAACTGCCACCTACAATGGATGATTAGTCAAACGAAGATCTAAGAAGCAAGCGAAGCAGCCAGAACAAATAAAGAGAAAGATCCAAGAAGCTGAAGAGGAAAGGACAAAACTTAAGCAACAGATAAGTCAGATCAACCTTGATCAAAAGAAACTCTCCAGAGCAATAATAGTTGAATCCCCTCCTACGAAGCCAAAGAGATCCAAAAGTAACAGATCAAAAGAAAGAGCTGCATAAAAGAAAAAGAAAGATGAAGACAACTATGAACTTGCAAATAAAGTGAGCTCTTCACCCATCAAGTAGTGGTTAGAGCTCAACATTGGAAGGGTTCAAGGCTGCAACTGTAGAACTATCACTTCCTTCATCCTGTCAACAAGCCTCCATCATGTTTCCTTACCGTTATCAAATCGTCCATCCAAATCTATTCCTACCACCAATTTTAGATCCCCTTGAGACTGATAACCAAAGTTTGTGCAACTTGAAGATCAAAGGTTCTCCTTGAGACTGAAACTTCAACTGAGGGAAGAACCACGAAGACACCCAGAAGCGAATGGAGGATACATACCTCCTATAAGTTAGTATCTGCCAAGAAACCAAAGATGAAACCGTTAATGGCAGATACAAGTGACAAAACAAGGAGACGCATGGAAAGCACTCAAGCATGCAAGTTGTGAAGCTGCTAAGAGCTCTCCATTTTTGAGAATGTCAACCAATTGCAGCAATAAGACATTTAAAAAAAAAAACAGTTTTTGTGCTACAGACCGACGACAATAAGCACTTGGTTTTATGTAAGCGAATGAAGATCTACGCTTTTCCAAGTACCATTCGAAGATGCCAATGCAAAAGCGGAACGACATCGTCCAATGTGAGTTGCAGTGGGTCTTGCAACACATTAGGGGTGAGATGATGTTGGCTGATTCTGATGAATCCCCAAGATACTCGGACAGAGCAACTCAAGAGCACCTCTCACCTTAGATCGAGGAGGTCTCTGAGAAGACGAGACTAATGAAGACTGAGAGCCGAGTATGAGAGCCAAGAAATACTAGCTAGGAAACACATGAAAGAACTGTGTAAGCCTCATGGTGAATCCCGAAAGATGGAATGACCATGTAGGAACTAGTATTACTAGGCAAATGTAAAAATGCAAGTAGACCCCATTATTCCACTTGTAATTTGTGAAATGTGAAAATTCCACTATGATGCCACCTAAGGAGCTCTCTTGCTTATTTAAGAGACTCCCTCTTTGTGAAGAGGAGCTTTTTGTGAATTGTATCAACTCCATGCTGAAATGAGAAGAGCCTTCACGAGTTTGGTGCAACCCTTGAGCTCCTTGATCATGCTTGTTTCTTGAGTGATGCATTTATGATCTTGCTCTTCCCTACTTTTGTGTGTGGTTGTGGACTGTAGAGTGGACAAAAATCTGCAAGCATGTACAGTACTATGAAAATAGGCTATAAAAATCTCGGCAAAGGTTTTTGGGGAATCTAAACCTATCAGGCAAACTTTTCCAGGGTTGGCGAAGGATGAACCTTCGCCCAGGAGGATCCTTCACCCAAGTACTGTCATAAATACATTTTTCCAAGATCTGAGGCTATGGACAACCTAATTTTGATATTTTAAGACCATCTAGCATGTCAACGAAGGTTCATAATGAGGGTAAGGTGCTCAGGGAAGGTTTCCAAAATGGCACATTGATGATCATTTGCCTAGCTCAAAAAATGGATTTTTCTTGGTCAAGAACCTTCGCCCACCTCAATATAGACATATCTGGAGTGGATGTACAGTCTGAGAGCTCAACAAAGGTTTCTGATACTGTACAGGCCACATCTGACTGAAACGGTGATTTTACAAGTCATTTTTCATCAAAAATACTATCCTTCCTTTTTGTCATGCTAATGACTTTTCTGACTTTTGCTCATTAGTCTTTTCTCAATTTTTCTTTTTTGTTTTACTTTTAATTTCTATGTTTTCTGTCTTTTCCAAAAAACTCAACAATTAAATATGGAAAACAAAATATTGAAAACAAGTAAAATTAAAAAATCATTAAGATCAAACTTGCTGATCTGGTGGAGCAGGCTGCCAAAACTTGCATAATCGGTTGCCATTTACCGGAGTATCAAATCATTTTTCATCCAAGTTCTCAAGAATTACTGTGCCATAGTTCAGGATTTCCTTTACGTTATATGGGCCTTCACCGATAAACTTCAATTTTCTTTTGATGTTCAAAAGTCAAATTCAGTCAATAATAGTAACCATCTTGCAATACATCCAGTATCGCACGTCTTGTTTACCAAGTAAAGTAACAGCTGGTGATCCTTATAAAATGCAAAGTGTGTTTCCATGACGAAATTTTCGAACAAAAAAAATCATGGCTAACGCTTCACGTTCTGTTGTTGAATAATTCTTCTCTGGATATGTAAACTATTTGCTTGCAAATCGTATAGGATAATCCTTCTTATAGTCACCTGGCTGCGTCAAAACTGATCCAATGGCATATTTCAAGGCATCCGTGTGAACATGAAATTCAATCGTCCAATCTAGAGAACGTAGTATCAGTGCTGAAGTTAATGTTTTTTTTAATTTTTTAAAGGCTTCTAACACCTCTACTATTCAAATAGGAACAATAGTCAGTTTGTATAGAGGTCGTGCTAAATCTGCAAAGAAGATAATAAAAATTCGATAGTAGTTCGCATGACCCATAAACACATAAACTCCACGAATCGTTGTTGGCGGTGATAATTCCACAATAATCTTGATCTTAGAATAATTTGTGGCAATACCATATCTCGATATCACTGGCCAAGCACAACTCCGTGGAAAACCCATATCTAGCATTTTTCTGGATTTAGAGAAATTTGATATTTGCGACATCTTTCAAATACTTCCTCCAATCGATCCAGGTGAAAATTTCTGTAGATAATCTTTAAAGGCAAATTGCATCTTCATCCTCCTCCTGAATTGCATCGTCCACAACATTCTACAACATTGCGTACTCATTATGACGTTTCAACTCACGTCTGATCCGTTTAGGTAGACCTAACAAAAACCACATAATCATGGCATTTTCGTTAATCAGCTCAGGTTCGCACTCAGATCTGGGACGTTTCACCCTTTCAATGTAATCTCGAACCATTCTTCGCTTTCCCATTTTAATTTTACTCGGCGAAGGTTTCTGAAATAAGAAAACATAGTTTCTGTAGTTTGGCGAGGGTAAAAATCAAGATTTTCAATGATCTGGACAAGAAGAATCTTCGTCGAACTCAAAAATAGTATTCTACTATAAATAGAATGTTCTGAAAACTTGGCGAAGGTTCCAAGCGGGTACCCGATAAGGGAATTTGAGTCCTTGGTACTCTGTTGTTTATGTTGGTGGGACAGAGATGAGCTTAGGTCATAGCGGAGTCACCGGTCATCAACCCATCAACAAAGAAATCGATGAAACGATAAACAGAGATATTGGATTACTTGGAGAATCAAGAAATAATAGAGAAGTTCTGATTGTGTTGAATGTCTGAAGTATCAAATTAGGTGTCGTAGACAACCATACAGAGAAATTGCAGAAACAATTAGGTGTTTGAGACAACCATGCAATTCACTGTTACTGATAGTTTGAATGTAAAGAAATGTGATACAGTTAGACGTCTATGACAAGCATACATTTCTTCATTTATGAAAACAATAAGCGAGAAAGAGTAAGAAACATTCAAACATTGAATTTCAGCACAAATGCAAGGTGATAGAACAACAACGATTCTATATATAGAATGTTGTAATAACAATTATTAGATCACAAGACAATTACGCTGATAAGTGTGCGATCCTACTTACAGAAACAAGACAATCACTATAGTTTTGAATAATTTTTACTCTCTCAAAATGATCTATAACTCTGAGAAGTCAGATACTGAAAACTAATTCTGGTGGTTTTATTTTTGTCGTATTGATGATCATTCATTATATCTTCATCTCTCAGTTCCTTATATAGCTATCAGATGATCTTGTGTTATTCTAATTTACAATCACAAGATCATTAATAGTTGTTTAATTGATCAATAGATCGGTTATTGACTGGAGCGTGAAGACGTAGACAGGCTATACGTGAAATCCTGTGTAACTCTATGGTTTGTCAAATTCCTGAAATAATGTTGGATTTCTTGGGTGCCTGAAATGGCCCGAAATCCCGAGTAGAACACATTTGTCACATTTTTTGCAAAGCCTTTTGTGCTCAACATGCTTGAAATGTTAAGTAGAGGACTTTGTCGTATTTTTAAGCTTGCAAATGAAATTGTGACTGTGTGACAATCAGTTTATTTCTGTAGACTGCTTTGAGAGAGTGATTTACCTGAGTGAATAGGAGGGCAAATAGGATGAGTAGGAGTAAGATTAACTCCAGCACTCCCCCTTAAGCTTACTACTATAAATCTGAATTTAAATTGAGACTTAACATACCTACTAAAGTAGAATGTTTCTCTCTTACCAAAGGCTTTGTCAAAATATCAACCAACATATTGTCTGTATGATAGTAAATTAGTACAACATCTTTATTCTGAACTCTCTCTCTAAGAAAATGAAATTAAACTTCTATATGCTTTAGTTCTAGTATAGTTCGCGGGTTCAAAGATAGAGCTATGCAGCTATGATTGTCGCACTGGAGTGTAGTTGGACCAATCTGTGGGAATTGCAGATCATGTAGTAACCTTCTGAGTCAAATAATCCTTCACTGCTAATGTAGTTGTAACATATTCTGATTTGTAGAGGACAACAAAATGCATTTATGCTTTCTATTGTTCCATGAAATGGTTTCTCCTGCAAGAAAACAAATATAACCAAATGTGGACTTTTTGTTGTCCATGTCTCCTGCCCAATCTAAATCTAAATAAGTGATTAATGTAAGTGTAGCTTCTATATTACCATTATATATCACAAAGCACAGTGTTTCGTAGCTTGAATGTACTTCAATATTCTTTGCAGAGCCTTCCCATGTTGTAAGTCTGGTTTGGACATGTATTGTGACAGTGTGCACCGCATGTGCTAGATCAGGCCGTGTGTAGATCATACAATACATGGTCGATTCGATTATCGACTAATAAGGGTATTTGCACATTTCTTTATGTTCTGTTTCAGTTCTAGGGCACAAGTCTTTTGATAGCTTGGATCCTGGATCCATAGGTGAATTTATAGTCTTATAATCCTCCATGCCATATCTGCGAAGTACATTGGTTAAATAGGCTTCTTGGAAGTGATCCTTCTGCTTGCGCGATCTCTGGTGATCTCCATACCAAGTAGGTAATGAACTGGCCTAAATCAGTCATCTCAAATTCCTTTGAAAGCCAAGATTTGGTTTCAAGTAATAACTGATTTTAACTGTTGATGATTAAAGAATCATTGACATATTATGTTATTATGACATAGCTTGGCCCTTTACACTTGAGATATACATTTGAGTCTGCGGAGCAAGAAGTAAAATTGTGCTGCAACAAGAAGTGATTAATTCTTTCATACCAAGCCCTAGGAGCTTGCTTGAGGCCATAAAGTGCCTTATGCAATTTACATACCATATGCTCTTGACCTTGAGGACGTAACCTTTTGGTTGATAAATGAAAATGTCTTCTTGTATATATCCGTAAAGGAATGTTGTTTGGACGTCCATATGATAAATGTCCAAATCCTCTGCAGCAGCTATAACCAACAAGGTTCGAATAGATTGATGCTTTACCACTAGATTGAAAGTGTCAGTGTAATCTATTCCATATACTTGCTAATATCCTTTAACCACTAAACGAGCTTTCCACTTAGGTATTGTCCATGGAAGCTTTCTATTTGTCTGCATCTGACATTGACAATGCTTCTGCAACAGAGGCAGGTTCATCATGACTGATAAACGCATAAGGGATGAAACAATCAGATTGTTGTCGTTGTCGTGTAAATCTTCAACTATATGTTCCTGAGCAAATGTCTCTCCTGGGTGAATGGCTGGGATATCTTCAGATTGTGGTTGAACGCTCGTAGGTCTAGGCCGATCGGCGGTGAATGGAGCTGTTGGCACAAACTCCTGTATTTGTTGCTTCTGCTTAAAATCATAAAATTTTTCTTCAAGGAACACAACATCTCGGCTGATTGAGATCTGACCTGTATCAACATCGTAAATGCGGTATGCCTTATGTGATGTTGAGTAGCCAATGAAGATTTGTAACCATAGTAGACTTCAAACAAAGTTTTGGAGTCAACTACCATAGTGTTGGAGTAATTTTGCAGATAGCAGGATGTAGAAATTGCTTAGCCCAAAATTTCTTGGGTAATTGAGCATTGACTGTCATGGATCGTGTAGCTTCCAACAATGTTCGATTCTTTCTTTTAGCTACGCCGTTTTGTTGTGGTGTGTAGCTGGCAGTAAACTGATGGTGCACATCGCATGAAGATAAATAGTCTGCCATTTTAGCAGACATGTACTCTCCCCCAGAATCAGACCACAGGGTCTTGATCTTCTAACCAGTTTGAGTCTCAACGAACTGTTTATAATCTCTGAAACAATTGAATGCTTCGGACTTGTTCTTGATGAACATAGTTCTGGTAAATCGGGAGCAATCATCAACACAGGTGATGAAAAACAAAGTGTGAGAGATAACTAGTTTATTCAACTTTGATCATATTTGTTTATTTGGCAATTGAGGCCAATTTTCATATTAGACTTAGAGATTGTCATTTCAAAGCTATTTTAGTTCAAATGTTTTTGAATTACCACTTTTAGAAATTGAGGGCAATAGTAGGAGGTCGAGTTTGGTGGATTCAATTTTGAATGTTGGAGATATTGAATCTAGTCCACATTATTGGTAGGGTTTTTGATATGGAGGCAAACCAAGATCATTAATGGGCTAAAAGCATGGTTTGGTGGTACAAAAAAAGAACCCTTTTCATTGTACCTTTTGGTAGTACATTTCACTTTTTGGGGATTTTATTACTCATAATTGTTTTAGGTCCACATTAAAAATGACATAACTTTTTAGTGAAAAGTCCAATTTCAGTAAAGTTTGGTGCGTTAGAAAGCGCTTGACGAGTGCTTTTCAATGATATGTTAGATAACATACTTTTGATCTATGTTTGAAAAGTTATGGCAAGTCAAAAGTATGGGGATTTTATTAATCATAATTTTTTGAGTCCACATTAAAAATAACATAACTTCTTAGTGGTAAGTCCAAATTTAGCGAAGTTTGGTGCATTAGGAAGCGCTTCACGAGCGCTTTCCAATGATATGTTATATGACTACTTGCAATGTACAGTTAAAAAGTTAGTGCAAGTCAAATGTATTAGTTGAAAATAGTGTATAATAATACAAAAGTGCATTTCTACTTAAAAAAGGTAGTGTCCTTGAAAGTACATGTTGTACCACCAAACCATGCTTAAACAATGTGTATGTACTATGTCATAGTGAGATTATTCTCATATGTGCACGGTCAATCTTGTATGGATCTACTATGTATTCCCGGTTATTGAGTTTATTTGGTGCACTTAAACCAGTGGTAAACATAGACATATGATCAAGTATTGCTGGAATATATACTTGCAGAGTTAATGGATCTTTCTGTGGAAGATTTATTGGTAAACTTGAAAGTGATTTGGATAAGGAATCTCTAAATGTGGTGTTATACTAGTATAATTAAGATCTACACCTGGAAATTTGAGATTTCTAAATCATTGGCAATTAACTTGAGTAGTTGGTTTACTCCTGTGGAAATTAATTGGTAAAATGGACAATGTGAAGAAAATTCATCATAAACAGTTTGTTTTTTGTGTATTGCTTGTAAGACACATGATTTATGAGTAATTTTGATTCATTTGAAAAAAAATTGTGTGCATAGGGTTTACGAAATTCTTGGGTGAGTATTTTTCAGTTGAGATATAAACTCAATTCATTAGTAATTGTATCCCAGAGAGATCAATTGCATAGTCTATAAGTGCTTGTATACAAGGATCAATCTAAACCTCCGAATTTATAGGAGACATATATATCTATCTAGATTCAGATAGATTGTTGATTTCTTGCATGAGATGCTAGAAATGGGGCTATTAACTCATTTGAGTAATTGCAATACTCTGGATTGAGTTATAAATGTTTGAAACTTGACGAATCTCCTAGAGATTTTGGCTGATTGAATTGTTGGTTTTTAGAATATTTGAATATTCTAAAGATATTTGTACCAAGAAACACTATTCTCTACAAGAAATTGTGAAAAGGATGAAGACTATCAAAATAATAAATTCTTTTTAGCTTTTGGACTTGATCTCAAAATAAAGAGCTCACCCAATGGTTCATGTAATTGGGATTACATGAAGGTGATGAACTTTTATTTGGAGAAGATCAACCCATTTGGAAGATATATAGCTTAGTATATCTTTGGGTTTTGAAATAGTACTCAAGCAATTGAAGAATTCCATGTCTAAATGGAAAGATCAGACTAAGAATAATGATTCTTGGGTAAGACTTGAAATCTTAAGGAATAATTTTATGTTTTCTTTTTCTCATTCCGAGGACAAAACCTATTTAAGGGAGGAAAAATGTTACGACCATATTCAGTTAAGGGCATGTAATAGTCCTAATATGGTAGGCCGGCCCTCCGATGTTTGAGATTATTGGTCACGTTGAGATTTAATTCCATGTCAAGGCCTGTTTGTGACTAATGGCTTTGAGATGACCTAGACACTCTAATTGAGACATATGGAGTAGTGCATGTATGTGTGACGGATATAGACATGATGAATGCATGAAGAGCTGTGACCTATTTATAGTTGACCTGCATGGGAATTGCATGCGTTCATGCACATAAATCTATTCTCTATATATTGAGGTAGGGATTCTCCTATTGACAACTTGGGTTCAGGTTACCAGTTGCTCTCGTCTCCTCTAGCTTTCACATGGCATGGCTCGGGGCCTAGATCCAGGTTTCATCTAGGATTGGATGGGTGGTTTTGCTTCTACATGTCTCCTCTTGTGTTCTTGTATCCTCATCTTAGGGGTTTTCCCTAAGACTCATGCAACCTCATTGTTAATATTTCACCCCTCCCTAGTTTCGAAGCCATTTGTTCCTCTTTCTTTGTCCATAACTCCCATTTGTTAAATCCTCCCTCCCGTCCAAAGACCTCTTTATCGGATCTTTCCTCTTACCGCTCCTTCTCTTCTCTCCTATCTCCAAAAGATTCAATGTCTCTTTCTTCTCCCCTCTCCTTGGATGGACTTCTTATTGCTCTCAAAGCCCTTAGTAGGGACAAAACTCCTGGTCCATACGGTGTCACCCCTGACTTTTTTCTTGCTCATTGGAGTTCAGTTGGTCCATCTCTCCTTCTTGCTATCAATAACATCCTTTCTTCTGGTTCATTTTCTTCTTCTTTCTCTCAAAGACTTATTAAACCCATTCCTCAGATCAAGTCTCCATCTAGGATTTCTGACTATCGACCTCTTACCATGCTTAACACCTCGTATCCGGCCCTTATGTTAAAGATTGATTTTGATAAGGCCTTTGCATTAGTTGGAATTATCTTTTGGCTTGTTGTACTTCCTTTGGCCTTCCTATCTATATTACTAAGCTTATTAGAGGCCTTTTCTCTTCTGCCTCCTCTGCTATCTTTTTCCAAGGTGTTCTATCCTCTTCTTTCCTGGTCTCTTGTGGTATCAGACAAGGGTGCCCTCTTTTCTTCTTTCTCTTTGTTATTGCTACGAAACCTCTTATTTCCATATTCACAAGCTTAATTCATCTCCCTTCTTTCAACCTTTCATTTTCCATGGTGTTCCGCTTGGCCCTCAACTTTTTGTTGATGATTTGGCTTGTATCATCAAGCTTCACCACCTCTCTACCTCCCTCATCATTTTTGAGCTTGTGTGCTTTTGTGATCTCTTTGAATCTCTGATTAATTATCATAAATCTGACATCATTGTTCTCTTCCATAATGCTCCTTCGGACTGGTGCCAAACTCTAGGCCTTAATGTCCTTCCCCATGGTACCATCTTCAAATACCTTGGATTCCCCTCTCTAATTGTTTCGTTCAGATTATCGACATAATTAGAACCAAATTTTTTTTATGGAATTCCTCTAATCTCTCTTTTCATGCTCGTCTCATCATCCTAAAACACATTATTTCCTCCTATTTCACACACTTTTTTTTTATTTGGTTCCTTCCATTTTCTGATCTCTCATTATTGCTAAGACCTTCTGCAAATTTCTTTGGAATAATCATCCTAGTCTTTTGAATTGGGATATTTGTTCAGCTCCTAAAAAGCTGGGGGAACTTGGCCTTCTTGATCCTTCTACCTCTTCTCTTACTCTCCTTTATAGAAGTATCCATTCCAATTTCACTTCGTCTCAGTCTTGGACTCTCATGATGACGATTGTTCTTCCTCCCCTTCCCTCGTCTATTAGCAACAATCCTCCTTCCTGCTTTATTATGATTTTATTCGTTCGTCTTTTCCCTTTTCAATTTCCCTCTCTCCTCTGTTCAAATCCATACGTAGAGTTTTCCTTTCTATGCGCGAGCTTACCTTTTGGACTGGGGGTAATTCTATTTCTCCTTTGGGATCCTTATGGTTCTCTAAAGGCATTACCATTAGCTCTAAACCTTTAGCTTTTATTGAGAGCAGACTCTGTCGTAATTTAACTCGCAAAAGTCTCGTCACTTGGAATCATATCATGAACTCTATTTATTCTACTATTTTCTCTCGTCTACAAGCAGAACTTGGTCCCTCCTCTCGTGAAACTAATTTCCTAGGCTTATATCTTTTCTCATGGTGATCTTGGTCATCTATCCACTTTCTCTGCTTCTAACTACAATAATAAGTGGATTTTTAAGGCCCTTGACAAGTTAGGTAAGATCTCTTACTCTTCTATTTTTTCTGCTTCCAAAGAACCCCTTTTCACCTTCTCTTGGTATAACTCTAAACGGAATGTTTTTGACCCTTTTCACCTTTGGAAGGCTAGATTTCATCAAAATCTTAAAGTCGTAACTAGCGACTTTAGAATCTTTTTTTCTAGACTTCTTCAGCTCTCTCTACCTGTCTGGGCCAATTATAGAGAGGATGTGTCACACGTCTGCTCTAAATGCAAAATATTTGATGAGAATGTGAGACATTTGTTCTTTGCTTGTTATGCATAGCTTTGGAATATTGTGACTGATATCTTTATTGCACGCTTTCATGCCAAGTTTAAGAAATTCAGTCCCATAGATCTTTTGCTGAATGATATCACTTTCATTGATGTTAAAGTTAATACCTATTTGCAATGTGTCAGGATCACTACTCTTTGGAACATTTGGCTAGATAGGAATAGTGGAGAACTTGGGAATGGTTATTTTATCATCTCCCCTCTACTCCTCTTTAAAGAGGATGATAAGCTTATGGTTCTTTAAGTTTTGTTGTTTTCATATACTTTGTATAAAGTCTTTAATCTCTGGCCAGCTCAAGAGAATTTTTTTTTGAGTTTGAGCACACAAACATGTACCACAAATAAACTTCTAGCATGTTTATTTTAGTTAATGTATGTGATAAAGTCGTGTTATGGGGCAATCCCAACCCAAGATATTAGCCAAAGTAAATGCTGTTTTCCACTACTTGGGCTATTACGGAATTAATACTTTGTCAAGGAACATTTAAAAGGGTTTACCCTTACAAAGAATATTCATTAGATGGATCATGGTATCATGCTCCTACATTAAAAAATTAGCTAGTTCAAAGGTGAGTGTACTCTAGTTAATGTTTAAAAGAATATTCATTGGAGGGTACAAGAAATTTTTTTATAGAATTTGAAACTTGAACTAAAAAGGAGAAATTCTTGGTAAGAAATCATTTCAATTTGTACTCTAGTTCAAAGGTGAGCGTACTCTAGTTAAGTTTAAAAGAATATTCATTGGAGGGTACAAGGCTTTTTTTTTATAGAATTTGAAATTTGAACTAAAAAGAAGAAATTCTTGGTAAGAAATCATTTCAATTTGTACATTTTTCTACATTTCAAAGAAAGGCACTACCAAACAAAGCAAATGCTTCTCACCCATGTGGTGTGAGGACCATGCATACGGTATATGTCATTATTGAGAACTACCACGTGGGCGCTTATACCCATCTTATCTTAGGAGGAGGTACATTGTTGAATTACGACGAGAAACTTGTACCTCTTCTTAGGAGTATGATATCTTTGTTTTTTATTTTTTATTTATAAATAATCAATGAAGTTGTCAATATTTTTTGTTATTCTCAAATCAAACAAAAATTATTAAAAAATAAAAAATAATAAACAAAAAAAATAAGAATGTAATGAGATATTAAAAAACTTCAAAAATTAATAAAAATATAAGAGCAACTTGATGATTTACAAACAATATGGAGTGTGTAACAAATATTAAAAAAAATTATGGATTGGAAAAAAACAATGTATTTGAATTTTTTCTTTATAAAAACACATGTTGTAATTATTTTAATGAAATTGAAACTGGAAGTCTTATTGCACTCTTTGGCTTTCAAAAAGAGCAAAAAGCTTTTATTTTGAGAATTTGAAAAGTATTACAGGTTCATTGGTTGCGCATCATGTCAATGTGAAAGTACTGTACTTTAGGACCATAATTGGATCTTAGAAAGATCCACAAGAGTGATTGGATGCTTGTTTAACAATATATCAAAAAACTAGACACAAAATTTGATCTAGATTGGCAATTTGACAAACAACAAGCAAGAACAATCAAAGCATTGATCATAGATTTAAATCCGAGTCCACACGTATGAACCACAGCTTGTTGTACAGCCTGTATATTGATAATGAAGGCTTAATCAACTTGGTTGCATTTGGATCACAAAATCACATTACAATAGTGGAGTAGCTCGAGATTGCCAATGAGCTCCAAAAATAATCTATCTTCTCATTTTGAGAGAGATGGAATACATAGCAAAAGTGACTTCCTTTGTAAAGTTAGGTGAATTTCCAGCATGTAACAAGGAAGCTAACTTGGCTTTCTTGACCTAATTTGCAATCTTAGCCTCTTTCCTAGAGTCATGCCAAGTAGGTGGCTAGTTATCATAAATTTAGGTGTAGGTCCTATAATGTAGGAATCACTACCAAATAGACATGACCAACTATTTAGACTCAATCTAACCTACTCTAGGATAGGTTTCCCACGTGGCACCTTGGCCTCACACGTGTGGAACCCACTTATGCACATAATTTACAACATACTACATGGCTAGATTTGCCAACATAGGCAATTTTTCACACTCCTCAAATCTAGCCTTGGAAATTATGATACTCTTATCAATTACTCCAATTGAAGGTCTTAGCTTAACAAATGAATCCTTACATAAGTATTAAGTGAATAAATTAGCTAAGATGTTGGAACTTGATCTCTTTGGCTTGCACTTTTTTCCTCCCAAAATGATGAGCAATCTCGATGTGCTTGCTCCTTGCATGGAATGTAGGATAAGTAGCAAGTGATTGGGCTGATTGGTTGTCACAATAGATGATAGGAACTTCCTCCTCAATGACATGAAGCTCCAGCAATAGTCTCTTACTACTATTCCATCACATAAGAAAATGGCAAATGCACTTATTGACTTTCGATCCACTTTGTCACCTACAAAATCCAAGTCACTATAGGCTTAGGCTCTTAAGCCAAGATTAGTCTATACAATATGCCAAAATTCCTAATTGATGAAATATATCTAAGAACTCTTTTGGCCATCTTTCAATGTGATACCAAAGGACATTGCATGAATTGGCTTAATTTTCCAACATCTAACTGAGATCAGGTCTAGTTATAGTTAAATATTTCAAGGAGCCTATAAGCCTTCTATATAAAGTGATGTCCTCAATGTCGGAAAGAGGTGTGCAGAAGATAGGTTGAACTCGAAAAGAAACGAATGAAAATAATTCGAGTGTCTAGAAAGAAAACTTTTTGTGTGTGGCGGAATAAACTACTTCCTCTTTCTCAATGCATGACTACGCCTATCAATTTCAAACAAAAACAATAGTGACAGAAATCACGTTTGATCTTATAGTAACTAACTTTGAAATCATCAGTACTACAGTGATTACGTAGCCAAACAATAATGCATTGAATTATCAGACATATAATTTGCTGCAAATCATTTGTGAATTGGTAGACAAATAATTAGTCGCGGAGAACTATAGAAAACGCATACATTCTGAGATGAAGTTGAACGCAATAAAAATGGTATTGATTCAGTGTGAAAACCGAAACAAAAGTAAATGAGTACAATAAGTTGCAGATCAAAGCCGCGTACTCTATGCTATCTCTGAGCGACTAAAATGAAAGTTGGAATTAAGCACAATGATGATAAGCAGTAGCGCAATAGCAATCTCTAAAACAACTCTAAGAAGTGAGCTAGAATGCTCAAGTGTTCAAGCTCGCAGGCTTGAGAGAGAGAGAGAGAGAGCTAAATATTCAAAAGCTTCTTGTTCATAACTTGAAAACTGTATGAATATGAACAGCTATATATACTAAGCAATTAGGTTGTCAAATGTGAACAATTTGGTTCATCAAGCATTGAAGTAAGAAAGTGTAAAAGGTGAAAGATGAAATGCCTTCCATTTGATCACCTTTTCCATCATAAGTGAGCCTCAATGGCTCGGGGCCCTTGCCTTGTGGATCTTCTTGGAGTCCTTGGATCTTGAGGTGGATCCTCAAGCTCTTCATCACTTTGAAGCTCCTCCTTCATCCTAGCATGGTCTTTGGCATCAAGATGATTAGTAGCATTGTCATTCATTTTACAAGCATGTCCTTTATAAAAAATAACATCCCTACTCACTATTATTTTCTTAGTGATGGGATTGAAGATTCTATAACCTTTGCTATTCTCACCATATCCCACAAAGATGCCTTTGATAGAGGTTGCATCATCCTTCTTCCTTGTATCCAAAAATTGGTGTACATAGAAAGTGGATCCAAAAATCTTGAGATCCTTGAGATTTGACTTCTCTCCAAATAGAGCTTCATGTAGTGTGATTCCTCCAATGGGTTGGTTGAGCAATCTATTGTTAGGACATGTGATTGCCTCACCGCAAAATGCTTTGGGAAGACTGTTGCTAGCTAAAGTTCTTCAATTACTAGATTTTGCCTATAGATAACGATTGTATCTATAATCAAGTCATGTTTTCAATGGAGCAAGCCCAAGCAAAACATTGTTTTTTAGTGGCTAAGGTAAGGCGCGACACCCATGAAAGTCTACATAGGAAAAAATCAACAAAAGTCCTCTTGGTGTTTAGGTCAAGTAAAGCCTTAAGTCCCTTTAGGATCTTGCTCTCTGAGTTCTAATGCATATTGCCTTTGCTAAGGGAGTTCACATTGTACAAGAGCTTAAGATATAAAATCAACTTACCTTGGCTGTAAATCATAACGTAATTTTAATGCCAAAATTGTCAAAAAAATTAGAATAGCAAAATTTTTCCTTGAACCCTACCTCCCCTATATGTCATCATGCCTACATAACAATAGTAATGTTTTATGCGATGTCATAGATCATTTAATTAAGACCATTGAATCCTACATGCTAGAAAACTTGAAGTTTAAAATTATTTTAACTATATTCTGAACATAAAATTAACTAGATAAGAAAATAGGTGTCTATATCAAAAATCAACATTCTTTCACATTTTTTCAAAAACCATTTTTGGAGAAACAATCCCTTCCATTGGCTTGGAATGGACCACTTTTAACTAATTGTGCACCAACTAACATTCTCCAAATTCCCCTTCCATTATCTTAGAATTGCTCAATTGGTTACCTTCACATCCAAAGTTTCTTTAGTCTCAAACCAAGAAACATTATCTTAGAATTACTCAATGGGATTGGCTTTGTTGGTTAGGTTGCCATCCAAAGTTTCTTTGGTTGCAAGTTGGACCGCGTGTTGATCACCATTCTCCAAATGCCCTTTTTGTTCTCTTCGAATTGACCACGTTTTTGGTTAGTTGTGCACCCACGGTCCACCACTTGTTTTTGTTTTTTGGAATTTTTGAGCATGTTTTGCAAATGCTCAGCCTAACCATTAAAGGGGATCAGGACTTGAGGTAGAATGTCACCTGGAGACTCCAATTATCTGCATATTCAATATTTGAGGCCGTGTTGCCATAATGATAAGCCCACGCGGAACATGCTTCATCCACAGATTCCACCCCACAAAAGGTGAGTTCTTATTGGTTCCTTTCTCTTTGTGGTGTGTTGTTATTGGTTCCTTCCTCAGTGCTCTCCATGCTCCATAAATTTTTCACAGCTGGTCAAATGTAAAAGATGATCAGGTGCTTACCTTCAGCAGGTGATACTCTCGAGTCTCCATGCTTCACTGCAATAGATAAATCATTATAGATCTATAGCTGAGCGACACAGCTCTATAAAAGCGGCTCTCGGTAGACTACCGCTGTAAGACTACCAGACCAGGACTCAGCGACAGACTACAGTGTCTCAAGACTTAAGGACGAGGCAGAGAAGCCTTTGCTCACATAGTATTATAGTAAACACTAATCATGCCATACTTTTGTCAGTTTAGTAGCGTGCATTGTGTAGAACATGACTAGTATTTTGAGTTAAGAAGATAATGCTTTGTCTGGAGATCTTGATCATATACCTTGGTTAATCCTTGCGAGCATTAGCTCATTTACAATTCAAAGACCTTGGTTAGCTATTGCGAGCATTAGCTCTTTTACGATTCAACACAGACGATAGGTGATGATATTCTTAGTTGTAGTATTATATTTTTGAATTTTTGAGCTGTGACATCGAAAATCGAGATAGAACAGGTATAACTGTTACAATGTCCTCAATTCTCCTCTGTTTAAAAGCATCCGTCATAACCTTAAATCAATACCGAATACAGCATGCTCTCGTTGTGTTCGAAAAGAGTAAATCTTCTTATCCTTTTAAAGTTTGAAAGCAGTGCTCAGGCTCTCTTTCTGCATGTGGGTTGGTTTCTGCAGTTTTGTAGTTCAGCCAATATTTTTCTTTTCGGGCCTTCAATTTCCTACAATTTTCAAAATCGGTTGATTTTTCATTGAAGTTTAAAAGTGCACCTGCAAATTGTTTATTGAAATTCCCTTCCTGCTTAATTTGAAACTCGGTAAAAATTAAAATAATCTACAACCCTTAAAAAGAAGAAACAAACATTTGAATTGCTTTAAGCTAAGTTTGCCAAAACAAAAATTCAGAGTTTTTCTAAAAATTTTACTCTTATTTTTGCATCAGGGAGGTAAGCTTTCTGAAACTGACATTTTCAGCCCATTTTCAGACTTTTGGTTTCCTACTTGTTTCAAGAGCAATAAATAAATTTTCAAATTAATTAATTGGTTGTAGGACTTTGCGGTTCTATGTAAGCATTGTTTGAAAGGTACATCTGAAATATACATCTCATGATGTCGTATCAAACTTTCAATAAAAATTTTTCAATTGAAACGTCAGTCTGCACGTCAAATTCCAAGCCTGGTCCCAACAACTATGTAACACGTTATTTTGCATGCAGAAAACAAAATGGAGATGTTGAAAAGGATTACTGAATTGATGGAGATGACAGACGATATAGCTAATTATCCTGGACATAACGAAGTATGTATTCAAGTGAATAATTAGAGTACTGGGGAACTTTCATGAGCAACAAACTTGGGTAATATCTCATAAATATTGAGACTAATTGAGAGTCATTACAGAGATGTACCTTTCCAAATCGCATCTTGTATGAGTGTCGATTATTGATAGCTTATTTACGTACATTTGTTTTCCTGTTTGCATTCAATACAGTCATTCACCGTTACTAGCAAGCCTAGATAGAAAACTAACATATTCAAAAGATTTCTAGTCTTGAATTGCATGAACTTTGCTGCCTTAATATATACAAGCAGGTGCTTGAAGTATCGAGTCGTAAGGTAGCCATGTTCATCCTTCGCGGTTGTTTTATTCCTCTAGCGATGCTAACAATTTTTGCAGCCAATGTCTCTTGGTCTATGTGAGCATAAGATTTTAGATAAGACTCAAGAGCTAGTAAAACATGTTGTCACGCTCCATCAATAAAAAAGTTTTGAGCCTGTGAGCTACAGGGTGCAGGGCAAAAGACAAGTAAGTTCAGAATGACATCTACCAACTCAGATGAGATTCCGGAATTTATTTCTCCGTACCCAGTGCGAGTCCACCCCTTGGAAGCGGAAGCTTGCAGAGAGATTCGTGACTGGCTTCTTCATCACTCTGTGGACAAAGTCTTCCACCCCGACAAGTTGGCAAAGCTACTATTTTGTCCAGAATTCGCAGCTCGAATATTTCCTGACTCTTCAGCAAAAGGGTTGGAACTGTTCTCCAAGTTTTTGATGGTATTATATTTGGTTGACGAGATAATGGACGATACTGAACTCGAAAGATCTTGGGAAGTGTCCGTTTCTCTTGCACTAGATATTGACAAAGTGATCATATCAACTATTCCTGGCGTTCAGTCATTAACGGAGACTTTACATACTTCTTTTGCAACTGATCAGCGTGAAACGCTTCAGAGTTACTTCCGCGAAGAGCTACGCAACGTTAAACAAAGCCATATCAATCCTTGTAACGGTAAGCCCAGAAGCCTTTTGTCTACCTAGTGTTCTTTCGGAGATTTTCAGAAAAGTTGCACATGTAAGCAGGGATATGTGTCTACCATCCCACTTCGCTGCTATAAGTTGGTTGATCATATTTGCTCTTTTCTGATTCTGGCAGTTTACGCGGGGAAACTATCAGCAGTAGGCTCCTGTTTCCGTGATTTTTGGGGTGCAGTCGTAGAATTGATGCACCCTGACTCTTGTCTCCGACTAGCCCGGTACTATCAAAAGTTCCTTATGTCCAGTCTCATTCAGATCCAAAACAGAGAAAACGGCTTCATTCCATCCCTAGATGAATACATTCCCATGCGGAGAGACTCTGGAGCAAGCGCCTGCTGTTTTGTACGTATGCCGTAATTCATCAAATTCTACGTAAGCTTTTTCAAAATTGACACAAGCTGCTCAGTGCTCAGTAATTAAAAAACAGATACTGTGATCCGAGTAATGCTCACCTTACCTCTAACTGTATTCAATATTAAAAGCTCAATCGATCAGGATCTTCTTAACTTCGTATGTGCTAGTGAGAAAATTAAACTATTTCTTAGCTTGATGTGTAATCTGTCATTGACTTAATGCTGGCCTTCAGATGTTCATAGACTTGACCGATGGTGTATTTGTACCGGAGGATATTTTCAGCAGTCCTCAAATGCAAAAAATGGTGAATATATTCCAGGATATAACATCGTGGTGCAATGATCTTTGGTCTTTCAAAAAGGTGCAACATAATTACCACCTTTGATTCCACCCACTGATTGAAGGTTTTAGCTCTCGGGATTTGAGCACGTTACATCTTCAAAGTTATATGATGACCGCAGTCATCTCAATGCTGAAATTTGAAAGAGCTGTCTTGTACGCGTGCATGCAGGAATGCTTGGTAAACGGAGACGTTCACAACCTTGTCTTTTTGATCAGCCATTACCTTCCGTGCTCATTCCAAAGTGCTGCAAGGCTTGTAACCGAAATGCTGTATGCTTCATGCAGCGAGTTTGAAGCTGCGGCAGAGGAGCTGCTCAAGGCGACGTCGAATACTATGGAGGAACGTCGACATGAAATTTGTAGGTGCATCGAAGGGTGCAAGCGCTGCATTTCAGCAACTTATGCATGGCACAAGAGGAGCTTGCTCTACAACTGAGCAACTGTTCCATCTTCGTCTTAGAAATCATAATTATTATCTAAGATTCAACATAAGGTTTGCTGGTGATTAGTTAGTACAGCAAATTCATCTTATAAATAACTACATACCTACTACAAGTATAAGTAATCTAGTTTGCTTGCAGACGACTGTCACTTCAGATCTACTCGATTGTAGACGTAATAGGAAGTCGAAAATGGTAAATGTCTCTTGGCCAGGAGAAATGAAGCTTCACATATATGTAAAGCACTGAAATTTCTTCTACTGTGTATTTAAGGGAACCCTTACTTGACATAATTTGACAACTATACAAAGCACAATCTGACATAAGAAACCTTACACATCAGAGCAGAGGGACCTTACATCTGTGTAAGGTCCCCCTTCAAAAATTGACAAAAAAATTTATCAACAGTGAAAATTTGTCACCTTACGCACAAATTTATTACTTACTGTAAGCACAAATTTATTAGTTACTGTAAAAAAAAATACTCGTTATTACCTTTGAAAATCTTGTTACCTTCATTACAAATTTCTGACTTATTGTAAAAAACTATTGTAAAAATTCTGTGAAACAAACACATACAAAAAAGCTTTGACTTCTCAAACTGACCACGATCTATGAGCTGTGATCTATGAGGTAAAAATCTACACAAATTCTCAAACTGAGCACGATCTATGAGTTTTCAACGCCCCTATTGCCAAAGTGGTAATTACAACCCAATGGATCCTATCAGCATGTATAAAAGCACGTAATGCTCTGTGCTTTGGTTTTCCTTGTGTTTTGGAGGCATCTCCACTAGCACAATTTTTATCAGAATTTGGTACCATGCTCTAGGTGCTTGTTTGAGCCCGTAAAGGCTCTTCTTCAAGAAACAAGCCTTTCCTTCATGCTTTGTCTTGATGAAGCCCTTGGGTTGCCTCATGTAGATCTCTTCCTCCAAATAACCATTGAGGAATGAAATAAAGTTGGAATAGCTCCCAATTGAAGGTTGTAGCAAGACTAATGATCAACCAGATAGTAACAAGCTTAGCCACAGGAGCAAAAGTCTCATCATAATCAATGCCTTTGGTTTGTAAAAAACCTTTGGCTACAAGCCTAGCTTTATGCTTACTTATTGATCCATCTAAAGACCCACTTGGAATCAAGTGGTTTTTTCCCTTGAGGAAGATTCACAATATCCCAAGTACGATTCTCAATGAGAGCATCATACTCTACTTGCATAGCATCCATGCAACTCTTAGATTTACAAGCATTTTCATAGCATGTTGGCTCATCTAACATTGAAGTAAGAAAGGTGTAAGATGTGAAAGATGATGAGCCTTCCCTTTGATCACCTTGACCATCATAGGTGAGCCTCAATGGCTCGGTCCTTGCCCTTGTAGATCTTCTTGGAGTTCTTGGAGTTCTTGCATCTTGAGGTGGATCCTCAAGTTCTTCTTCACTTGGAAGCTCCTCTTCCATCCTAGCATGATCCTTAGCATCAAGATGATTAGTAGCATTATCATCCAAATCATAAGCATGTCCTTCATAAAAAATAACATCCCTACTCACTATCACCTTGCTAGTGATGGGATTGAAGACTCTATATCCTTTGCTATTCTCACCATATCTTACAAAGATGTCTTTGATGGATGTTGCATCATCCTTCTTCCTTCTATCCAAGGATTGGTGTACATAGTAAGTAGATCCAAAAACTTGAGATCCTTGAGATTGGGCTTCTCTCCAAATAGAGCTTCAAATGGTGTGATTTCTCCAATGGCTTGGTTGGCACAAGTTATTGCTTCACCCCAAAATGGTTTGGATAGAGAAGCATCTAACCTTAAGGCCTTAGCACACTCACAAAGAGATCTATTTCTCCTCTCACTCACTCCATTTTGTTGAGGGGTGTATGGACATGACAACTCCCTTTTTATGCCTTTAGAACTACAAAAGTCCATCAACTTATTGGAGATATATTCACCTCCATTATCACTCCTGATACTAAGTTGATTTTCTACCAAAGTCTTGAACTTTACAAAAGAATCATACATCATAGATTTGCTAGACAAGAGGTACATCCAACAATATCTAGAATAGTCATTAATAAAGATTACATAATTTTTGGCACCACCATTAGACTTATGTGCAAGGCAGAAATGGGTCACAATTGATCGTTAGTAGAGGGCACAGTGATCCAACCCACAAGTAGGGTTTAGCCTGGTTTAGGTAGGGAAGGTAGTGGTCACCATTGGGTGGTTGGGCAGACTCACAGGTAGTGAATAGGATGGCCGCTAACTGCAGGTAGGTGGAGAACGTAGATAGGTTTTAACTTTTCATACACAGGTAAGGTTAGGGATGGAGGTAAGCAATGAAAATGATCAGGGTAGAGAAGAAACTGCAGGTCAGATAAAAGTAGGGATGAGGACGGAGGTGAAGAGAGGAAGGCGCAGACAGAACAAGGGCAGCGAAGAGGTCGCAAGACGAGTAGAAATCATGAACAGAGAAGGAGGTCGCAAGCAACGAGGAGGGATAGGTCATAGGTGGATGGATCTGATGGCACGCAGGCAGGGTCGTGGAAGATAGGAATTTGCAGACTAGCCTAAGCAGGCCTTTCTTTCACGCAGATAGGAAATGGAAAGTGCAAACTGGAGAAGGGAAGAGTGCAGATCAGATCTGCAGACAAGTCCACAGGCAGACTTGAAAAGGAGTTAAGTAGCAAAGAAGGATAGTGGTGTGTGGATCAGATAATTGGGCTTCCTGTCCTCTGCGATCTACAGAGCAAACTCAGAGTTTGCCAATGGCTTTCAAAGCAGCCAGAGGAATGGCTCACTATTCATAAATTTACATACTTGGTTGGTTAACAAAACACAAATCGGTGATTAAACAAATCACAGAATAGGTTTGGATCCAACAACCTACTGTGAGATGGAACAATCTGGGAAATGTCTGAGAAACCAACGATTACCAAGTTTCAGAATGGCTTATGATTCGCTTCACACAAAACCAAAATATTACTAGCAAGTGGATTGCAAACAAGGTTCAGTCTTTCATAATCTAATCTCTATCAATTCAATGAGACAGCAAAACTTCCCACAATTTTGCAAGCCTGCTACACAATGTTAGATATAGTAAAGATATATAAAAGACAATCCCCTCACTGCAAAACTTGCAGGGAAATGTATTAGACAGCCTCCAAATCCTTATAGCCTACAACCAAATGTTAGAAATGGCAAAAGTATACAATTACAATCCTCACAATACCAGGGTCTGCAACCACAAGATTAGGAACAACAAGAAACAACTGATGCCAAATCTGATTTCACAAACAAAGTGATGAAAACACAATGTTAAAGATCAAACCAGTGAATTAATAGCAATGAAATGGACTAAACAGGAAAGTGAAAGAGGCTGAGAGTGGGGCACCAAGCACAACAGCGTCCTCTCCTTCCTTCTCTCTTCACCTTCTCATGATCACCAAGAGCTCTCTACACATAAGCTTCTCTCTCTCTCTCTCTCTCTCTCCAAGAAAATGAATGATGAGAAGCTATCCCACACTCCTCCCTGGTCATACGTAGGGGCTCAATGGGTTGGAGGTGCACCCTTTCAAGAAATGGGGCATCTCCTTATGACTTTTCAAAAAACTGTCTCTAAAAATAGGGCACTGGCCCAAATTCATTTTTAACATTTACGGTTTCATTTTTTATGAGCTCACGACCAAGTTTTTAAATACTAATATTGTATTACGAACTTGGCACCTCCTAGTCCCAACAAACTCGGAAACTAGGGGCATAGGCCGCATAAATGGAATTTTCATACAACGTAAATTAGCAAATGAACAATATTTTAATAGTAGTGCAACCGGCCATTATGGGCCATTTACGCATCATTTTTTAACAATTCTGCGTCAGCGTAATAGCGCGTGGTGATGATTTTTCGTCAAAAATAACTTGAAAATGGGGTCTTTTTCCCCGCAAACAGCAAAGGCCAAAAGCCAAGGAGTGTCGTATCGTCCATGTGCTGATTTACTCATTACGTCTTCACACTCCAACAATGAACTAATCTATTGACCAGTTTAGCAGCTGTTAACAATCTTGTAATTGTAAAGTTAAGATAGCACAAGATCTTCCAGTTGTTATATATGTAAATAAGCGATTGAAGAAAAAAAAGAGTCGGACCTACTCAGCATTCACGTTCTTCAAGCAGCAGGCAACAACAGCTGACATTTCTATGCTAGTGATTCACGTAGTTTTACTGTGGTGATGTTTCTACCTTCCATCACTTATTGTCTTGCAGTATTCTACAATGTGGCACACTGCTACGGATTCACCTTGTCCTTTTGTAGTAATTAACAGCAGCTGGCATTTCAACATTAGTGATTCACACAGTGACATTGCAGCTATGTGCAAATGTATTGTCCATCCAATTATTTGATGTACATATTTTATTGTGCCATTCTTTCTGTTATTGTAAGAATGCTATTCTTTGATGTCTTGTTTCTGCTCAATGCATGGTGATCTACGACACCTCAGTCACTGGTTTAATCCCTTGCATTAGTGATTGTTAAGTAGCTCTCTTTCTGAGAGATTGCGTCCACTAATCACAAGTAGTTCTACACGCAATTAGAACGATTCATGCACTAGCAACGACATTCTTAAATACACACTGTACATGACCCATTCATGCTCTTTCACACTAATGACTCACACAATTCATTCATTTACAACATATGAGACAGACATTGTAGATGCATTCGTGCATCGATTCTTTTCCTTTCAGACAAATTGTCAGTAATAGGCTCATGAACCTTCACAGATCGTGATTAGCTTTGTGAAGCACACGATTACGTCCGCTATTGTCTTGTGCCCACTTGCTTAATTGACTTGTATATTTTGTTATACATAATCTGATTGCAGCTCTGTCTGTTTCTGCATTCAAATTCGTGTCAATACTGCAAAGCTTTTCTATGTTTTGTCTGGTTGTCTATTTGTTTTGTCTGGTTGTCTGCTCCTCGCTTTTGCAGATTTATTGGTCGCGAATAATTATTTGTCTAGCTGTTCGTGACTGATTATTAGTCTTGTCTTTCTCGACTAATTCACAATTGATTTTCAGTCTAGCTCTTCGCGAATTATTCGCGACTGATAGTTTGTCCAGTTGTTCGCGACAAATTATCATTCTGATGTTTTGATGTTTGGCTATGTAATTAGATCGAACATGATTTTTATCACTAATGTTTTGTTCGAGTTTGATAGGCGTAATCATGCTTGAGGAAAGAGATAACTTATTCCTTTGTGCACGAACACTTTCCATTCGAGTTCGTTTCTTTTCGAGTTTTGAGTTCACTTCTTTTCATGTATTTCGTTGTGCACAAACACTTTCCATTCGAGTTCGTTTCTTTTCGAGTTTCAAGTTCACTTCTTTTCATGTTCGTTTCTTTTCGAGTTATCCTCTTTTCCAATATGGTATCAGAGCTGGTTATGAACTTGACATGCTATCTTGAATCTATTGTGTGAAATAGATTTGTCATTAGTTACTTTTAGAGTTTTGGTCACCATTTTAGATCTTTCAAGATCTAATAATCGACTTGAAATGAGTTTATAGAATGTGTGAAAAGATTTTATGTTTTGAGACATTGGAGCCATGGGTGATATCGTACATGGGCAATAGGTTTCAATGCTTGGAAGATGGACATATTGGAGATATATCTGCTATCCAAGATTCTTTGCAAACAACAACAAGTTATCAAGGTGATTCTGTCAACGTCGTCTGAGCAACGAGGTTTCATTCCCATAAGGATAAGAATCAAAGAGGTTTTATTCCTCAATTACATCTTTGATATGACAGGGCTATTCCTTGAAGACCTTTTTATCATTAAGGTTACATTCCTCAACAATGGGTTTCATTCCCATAAAGATAAAAAAGAGAAGAGGTTCCATTCCTCACTTTTATCAAGATGCTGGATTTTTCTACCTTCACACAAAGATTATCAAACCAAGATAACTTATTCTGCTTTCGACAACAGGTTACAAAACCCATGGAGCAGCAAGGATTCTTTGTTGAGATTGTTTAATGCTAAATTTCTACACTCCCGAGTCAATCCTTGACATAGAAATGTCAGCTGCTGTTGCCAGCTGCAGGAGCAACTAAGTGTTTTGCGACACTTCCAGAAAAGCGGCAGTTGCATAGTCTGCATAAATACAAGTAAATTTAAACAGGCAAAAAATGTGACATTACATTTTTACATGCAATTTATGACAGGCGCAAAATGCGACAAAGTGTCGCAATTTTCGCATTTTCACAGTATCAATTTTAGCGAAGCCCGACGTTGCAGTCTCCTCATGCTCATTCTATGCATTGTGCAATCATACTTGACAACAACAACAGCCACTCACGATTTCCTACAAACGGCACAACTACTTTTGTACCTTTTTCATCTGCACACCTGTAAAAATTTTTATATAGTGATAGAGGGAACGAAGCATAATATGTAACATGTAAGATAGACATTGTAGATGCTTTCACGCATCGATTCTTTCTTTCAGACAGATTATCAGTAATAGGTTCATAACCTTCACAGATTGTGATTAGCTTTGTGAAGCATGCAGTTATGTCTGCTATTGTTTTGTGCTCACCTGCATTATTGACTTGTATATTTCATTATACTTAATTTGATTACAGCTCTGTTTGGTTTTGCGTTCAGATTCATGTCAATACTGCAATGCTTTTCCATGTTCTGTCTGACTATCTAATTGATTTGTTTGGTTGTCTACTCACTGCTTCCGCTACCACCGCGCATTAGAAGCTGTAAAATTATTATGTTCTTGTGTTCGCCTACTAAGTCACCAATAGTGCACGCACCGAGAGAATTGAAGGGGATTGATCTATCCTTCTCCCGCATTTCTCCGATAGTTGATAGGAATGAACAATCGAGGTTTGTTGATTACTTGTTGTGCATTGGTAATGGTCATGAGCGCACGTTTGCAGAACGTGATACCGACGTGATTTGTCTACCTATTGGTATGTGCCTCAAGACACATGATGTAGAAGAATTGATCTCATTCACTTTTCTCAATATTGCAGAACATTACAAGAGGGTCAATTTTTTGAGGAGCCTTGCAATATTGACAACGTTGAATGAGGATGTTGATGAGATAAATATGAGAGTTATTGAACGAGAGTTATTGAATGATGTCCTGGTGATGCATGCACATTTTATAGTGTCGATAGTGTGGTCAAATGTGGGGATTTTGAAGTGTACCTGATGGAGTTTTTGAATAGCCTGCAACCAAGTGGATGTCCACCACATAAGTTGGTTTTGAAAGTAGGAATGATAGTAATGTTGTTGAGATCAATTGCATCACAGAAGGGATTGTGCAATGGCACACGATTGATCATCTGTAGATTGGGTAGAATGATCATAGAGGTGGAGATAGTGACCATCAAAAATATAGGTGGTAGAGTACTCATTCCACAGATCCCTATAGTGCTGAGCAATTCAAACTTGCCATTTGAATTGCAGAGAGTTCAGTTCCCTATTGAACCGGCATTCGCCAAGACAATAAACAAGGCACAAGGGCAGACAATGGACATGATTGGATTGTATTTGCCATGACCCGTGTTTAGTCATGGTCAGTTGTACGTTGTCCTGTCTAGAGTGCGAAATACAGCAAGGGTGCAAGTACTGATTAGAGATATTGACGATCGAGTTATGGATGAGGAAGGAATGGCGAGGTTTACACAGAATACTATGTATTTGGAAGTGTTATAGAACTTTGACGAGAGCTAAAGTGCAATTCATGAACAAAAATGGTAACGTGAAAGGGTCAGGTCCCGGTCGCAGGTCATCACACTTGATAATTTAATGTTCAGAGTGCTCTCGGAGCTTCAATTATTTGAAAAATGTAATTGCTTGGGACAAGCAAGTATATCTCTTCTATCTGCATCAGTCATGATCAGTCAGATGCATCAAGTCATGATCATTTAGTTTTTCACTATTTTCTTATAAGCACATTCAGCTACAAAATCATCAACGTAATCAAATGAATAAAATTATCAACGTAGGTAGGAGTTGGATCCAATTGTAGCACCTTAACATGAATAGCGCATTCCATCAAAAGTTAGCAGCCCAAAAAATTATGCTTCAGCCAGAAAATTATGCTTATGAAGTAACATATGACAATGCCATCGTATATGCTACGTAATTTCTTGAACAACCTTCTGATATTTTGTTGCATAACCACTAGCAGATTCAGTTTCACAGCCGGTTTAATATCTTAGGTGATGATGTGGGTTCATAAATAGTGAGCGTTATTGATGATCTGTCAAATTAGTTGAAGCAAGCTTAGATAGTATATGCAGGAGGACAAATGAGATATTATAATATTGTTAAGAGCATTAATAGCTTGCAGTGTCACATCTCCTCTTTTTTATTTGAAAGAGTAGTGTGTTATCATTTATGGTTTGTCAAAGTAAAACTTTTAAAAACAGTGTAGGATTTGAATCCATTCTCTTGACTTTCAATGATTTTTTGAGATAAATATCAGCGTCATGGTGACACTTACCAACCGCAGCCCTGGAGTGGATGGAGAATGAGCAAACTTTGTAATGTAACTATCAACTTTTAGCTTTCAACTTTCAAGTATTAAAGCAGCCATACTAAATCGTTAATGAATGGCATCATTTTGTCGGATAAGGATGTACTTAGCCTTCAGGCATAGCTTAAATGAGACCATGGAACAAAAGATAGTTAAATCTATTCAAACTGCTTTGAGCATGCGAAGATTAAGCAATGTGACTACCAATACCGGTTTTGCTTAAAAACTAAATGAGAGAGAAGTCAGAAAACTAAATGGCTTGCCGAAAATAAATAGTTGCGGCCATTCATCGTACTTTCAGGTGATATACTATACGGACATCGCTCTACAGTGTATACAAATGTGAATATCCGTCAGATGCCTATGATGCATGCAATTCCTGAACGGAAATGGTAACATGAAAGGGTCGGGTCTCGGCCGCAGGTCATCACACTTGATAATTTAATGTTCAGAGTGCTCTCGGAGCTTCAATAATCTGAAAAATATAATTGATTGGGACGAGCAAGTGTATCTCTTCTGTCTACATCAATCATGATCAATCAGATGCAGTTTTTCACTATTTTCTTATAAGCACATTTAGTTACAAAATCATCAACGTATTCAAATGAATAAAATTATCAACGTAGGTAGGAGTTGGATCCAATCGTAGTACCTTAACATGAATAGCGCATTCCATCAAAGGTTAGCAGCTGGAAAATTATGCTTAGCCGGAAAATTATGCTTATGAAGTAAGTAACATATGACAATGCCATCGTATATGCTACGTAATTTCTTGAACGGCCTTTTGATATTTTGTTGCATAGCCACTAAAAGATTCAGTTTCACAACCGCTTTAATATCTTAGAAAACTATGTTAGAGTGTGAACTTCACAACCCTTCAAGCCTACAAGTGACATGTTAGTTAGACCTAACACTAGTTAAATGTACACATCAGGTTAGGTAAGTTACACGAAGTATTAGGTTCAGAATCATGAAAGCACACAAAGGTAGGTGCAACGTTGGCGCGGAGTGTGTGAGAGAAAGAGCTGGAATACATATATCAGCCTTGCATTCTGGTTTCATTCATAGAGTGTACCAGTAAGAAGATTGGTAGATAGAACTGGAGAGACATCTTTCCATCTGCACAGATGGGTGCAGCATTATTGTACTGATTTTTCTATTTTCTGATTCTCACTAGTAAACAGTACATTTGTCTAATGTGTCAGCTGTGATGATTGTTTTACCTTCTTGCCTGCATTTTGCAATCTGTGCTTTGTAGATTGTATTGTGCTATGTGCAGCGTTTAGTTGCAGGTTGTCCTGTACTATTCTGCCTCAGAGGATCCATACAGTCAGAGCAGGTTCTCCTTTTGTGTGTTTTTTCTAGCAGTGGTATCAGAGCAGGTTCAGCAGGAGGTTCAGAGGGAGCTTGCAGGGCAACTGAATGGCAGCAGCAGCAGCTGCACAGAAGATAACCATCATATTTGATGGTTCCAACTATGGGTTTTGGAAGAGGCGTATGAAGATTCTCCTTCAGGGAGAAGGGCTATGGGAGGTAGTGTGTGGAGATTAACCCAGGCCAGCACATGAAGATGCCAGAGTGGCACAATGGAAGAGGGAGGATGATAAAGCTATTTCTCTCATAACTCTTTCATTGAGTGAGGAGATCTTGATGAATATGGAAGAATTCTAACTTACTATCGCCAGATTTGGGAAGGGCATCAACAAAAGTTTGAAGAAAAGACAAAGACGGAGATCATGCATCTCACGAACCAACTCTTTAGCATGAACTGGGATGGCTCCCATCTTGACCTGCATGTTAACATAATGAAGAGCATCTTCATACAACTAGCAGCAGCTGGTGTAGAGCATAAGGTTCCAGATGTCCAGTAGTTCATGTTTCTAATTCGATCCTTGCCACAGTCCTATCACTCATATAGGACCATCCTAATGAGATCACCTGATATGACGTTTGATGATGCTGCCAAAGCCATTGCTGAAGAGATGTTGATCATGCAACATGCAGAGAATGGAGAATCGTCAGAACAGGTCATGTTCTCCAAAAGGTCCAAAGGGAAAGATGGGGAACAGAGAAAATCAAGTGTTGATAAGGATCAAGAAGGCAACAAAGGAAAGAAGAAGGACAATAAGCATATTGAATGCTTCTATTGTCATAAGAAGGGGCACTATGCCTCAGAATGCTGGTCAAATCCTAAGGCCAAGAAGAACTCCAAGAAGGAATCTGTCAACACAACAGAATCATCCAAAAAGGATAAAGATGAAGGCACCAAGGCTTTCTTGTTGACTGAGAATCAAATAGAGGAGGCACATATTACTCAGAGAAGTAATTCTCTAGTTGTGATTGATTTAGGAGCTACTGTCCATGTAACATGCCGAAAGGAAATACTCAGTGATTACAGACCAGTAGCAGCCCAAAGATTCATCACACTTGGAGACAACAGCATGCCCAAGGTTGTGGGCATTGGGAGCTTGCAATTAAAGACTTGTGCATGCCGCAAGAATCTGGAAGGAGCCCTCTATGTCCCAACATTGAAAAGGGATCTGTTGTCTGTTGCCAAGATGACAGAGCTTGGCATGAGAGTACAGTTTGCACAGGACTAATGCAACATCTTTGATAAGAATTCTGACAGACCTACTATAACAGTACAAAGGAAAGGAAATTTATACCAAACAGAGATTTCAGATGATCCAGAGGAGGTGTATGCAGTCTCGTCTAGTCAAGATGAAGATATGTTATGGCATATGCGAATGGGCCACCTGAACATGACGTCGCTTTGTCATCTAGCTCCCCATGTAGGAATGTTGCCTTGACATCAATTTGATGTATTTCTAGGTTAAACATGACTGCTAAGCACAACAATATTCGAATGGTAGTCGTCTTCACAAGTGGTGAAAAAGTTTTGAAATAATCCACACTTGATTATGTGAAAACTCCTTCGCCACCAGTCTGGCCTTGTAGCGAATCATTGTGCCATCTGCACTATGCTTTTTCTTGAACACCCATTTATTCTTGATGGCTTTTCTCCCCTCAGGTAGCTGAGTTAGAGTCCATGTCTGATTCTTCTCCATGGAATCCAACTCTTCTCTCATTGCTTCATTCCACCTTTCTTGATCCCTTCCATCTATGGCTTCCTCATATGTTTCTGGTTCCTCAGTTATTCCGCAAAAATCAATATGGTATACATTATTGACTTCAGCGTTTTCTATTACCTTCCATGATGGCTTTCTTGACCTGATCACTCTAGATTGTTTAGCTGATTATTCTACTTCTGCCTCTACTATGGCTACTTGTTGCTGCTCAGGCATGATTACAGCTGGATGATCCTGTGGTGCATGCTCTCCCTCTTGAGATAGATAATCTCTTGGGAAATAGGGTCGCTGTAGAAATTCCCCATCAAACTGTTCTTCTAGTCCTAAGAAACTTGCTTCATCAAATCTCACATCACGACTTATCAAAATCTTGTTGGACTTTGGATCATACACCCTGTAGCCTGCTGATTTTAAAGAATATCCAACAAATTGGACCTTTATTGCCTTGCCATCCAGTTTCTTTCTCTTTACATATGGCATGTGCATATAGGCATCACATCCACACTTTATAGGGCGTCTCCCCTTTGACAACCGATATTTGTGTCTGATTCTGCAAGTAGGCCGCTGTGCCAACTGTTTCTGCCCATAATTTTTTGGGTAGCCTAGACTGTAGCAGCATACATCGAGCTGCATCAAGAATCGTTCGATTCTTCTACTCTGCGACTCCATTGTGCCGTGGAGTGTAGGGAATGGTATATTGGAGCTCTATTCCTTCTGCTTTACTAAACTCCTTGAAGCTTTTACTAATGTACTCTCCTCTGTTATCGGTTCTGAGTGCCTTTATTTTACTACCAAGTTGCTTTTCCACATAGGCCTTATACTTCTTGAATGCCTCAAATACTTCTGATTTTTGCTTCAGGAAGTATACTACAGTCATCCTACTGTAGTCATCTATAAATGTCACAAAGTATTTTGATCTTGAGAGTGAACTTACTGTCATTGGGCCGCACACATCTGAGTGAATCAGTCCAATAATATTCTTGGCTCTCGCTGGGTGCCTATTGAACGGGATTCGACTTTATCAGTAAAGACTTTCCTAAAGATGTATGCAAGCTCAATAAGAGCATTTATGGATTGAAGTAGACTGCAAGAGTATGGTACAAGAAAATTGATTCTTTTCTGAAATCAATAGGTATGAAACCTTTGAACTCAGATTGCAATGTCTATGTAATGCAAGAAGGCAGTGCTTTCCTATACATGACACTTTTTGTGGATGACTCACTACTAGTGGGAAACTGTCTTAAGCTCATCCAAAAGGTAAAGAGCCTATTGCATAATGAATTTGGGATTACTGACCTGGGTGAGGCAAAGCTTTGTGTTGGTCTGCAAATTGACAGGAATAGAAGTGAAGGAACACTTTTTCTATCTCAAAGCAAGTACGCTTTAAAGGTAGTAAAGGACTATGCGATGAACAATTGTGAGGGCAAGAGTACTCCAATGGAATCAGGGACTAGTTTGACACTAGAAGATAGCCCCAAAACAGAAAAAGAAAAGAAGGAAATGGAACAAATTCCATATAGGAATTTGATTGGGAGCTTAATGTATCTAGCAGTGTGCACCAGACCTGATATAGCCACGGCAGTCTACACTTTGAGTCAGTTTAGAAACAATCCTGGCCCAAGGCATTGGAAGTTGGCAAAGCAAATAGTTCAATATATAAAAATGACAGCATGTTATGGCCTAATGTACAGGCAAAATGTGCACAACAATCTCTTGGCATACAGTGATGCAAGTTGGGCGAGCTGTAGAGTTGACAGTAAGTCAATTTCAGGTGGATGTTTCATTATGTGTGGGGCAGTAGTGAGCTAGGTTTGTAAGAAACAGACCCTGGTTGCACAATCATCCTGTGAGGCAGAGTACATTGTAGCATTGAAGAATGCAAACAAAATTGTTTGGCTTAGATTCTTACTCGAGGAGCTTGGACTACGGCAAGAGGATCCAACAGTGATGTATATGGACAATAAGAGTGCAATCTACTTGACTGAGGATCCAGTTTTCCACTCCAAAACAAAGCACATACCTCTCAAATATCATCATGTAAGGAATCTAATCCAGAAAGAGGTACTTATTCCTAAGTACATTGCAACTCCAGACATGATTGTAGATATTCTGACCAAGCCATTGAGCCAAACATCTTTTACAAAACATCGAATGGGCGTGGGCAGCATTATAAACAGCTTGAAGGATTCCTCAGTTCAAGAGGGAGCTGTTAGAGTGTGAACTTCACAACCCTTCAAGCCTACAAGTGACATGTTAGTTAGACCTAACACTAGTTAAATGTAGACAGCAGGTTAGGTAAGTTACACGAAGTATTAGGTTCAGAATCATAAAAGCAGACAAAGGTAGGTGCAACGTTGGCATGGAGTGTGTGAGAGACATAGCTGGAATACATATATCAGCCTTGCGTTCTGGTTTCATTCATAGAGTGTAGCAGTAAGAAGATTGGTAGATAGAACAGGAGAGACGTCTTTCCATCTGCACAGATGGGTGCAGCATTATTGTACTGATTTTTCTATTTTCTGATTCTCACTAGTAAACAGTACATTTGTCTAATGCGTCAGCTGTGATGATTGTTCTACCTTCTTGCTTGCATTTTGCAATCTTTGTTTTGTAGATTGTATTGTGTTGTGTGCAGCGTTTAGTTGCAGGTTGTCCTGTACTATTCTGCCTGAGAGTGTCCATACAGTAAGAGTAGGTTCTCCTTTTGTGTGTTTTTTCTAGCAAACTAGCAAAACTAGAGCTCGGAATCAAGAATTGTCATAACTATTTGGATACTAATTCAAATGACCTACTATGGATCAGATCAAAGCTGATGATGTGAGCTCATAAATAGTGAGCGAGTGATTGATGATCATTTCAAATTAGTTGAAGCAAGCTCAGATAGTATATGCAGGAGCACAGATGAGATATTAGAATATTGTTAAGAACATCAATAGCTTTCAGTGTCACATCTCCCCTTTTTTATCTTAAAGAGTAGTGTGTTATCATTTATGGTTTGTCAAAGTAAAACTTTTATAAACAGTGTAAGATTTGATTCCATTCTCTTGAGTTTCAATGATTTTTTGATAAAAAAAAATCAGCGTCATGGTGACACTTACCCACCGCAGCCCTGGAGTGGATGGAGAATGAGCAAACTCTATAATGTAACGATCAACTTTGAGCTCTCAGCTTTGAAGTATTAAAGCAGCCATACTAAATCGTCAATGAATGGCATCGTTTTGTAGAAGAAGGATGTACTCAGCCTTCAGGTATAGCTTAAATAAGACCATGGAACAAAAGATAGTCAAATCTATTCAAACCGCTTTGAACATGCGAAGATTAAGCATTGTGACTGCCAATACCGGTTGTGCTTAAAAACTAAATGAGAGAGAGGTCATAAAAGTAAATGGCTTGCCGAAAATAAATAGCTGCGGCCATTCATTGTAGGATTTGATTCCATTCTCTTGACTTTCAATGATTTTTGAAAAAAATATCAGCATCATGGTGACACTTACCCGCGGCAGCCCTGGAGTGGATGGAGAATGAGCAAACTCTGTAATGTAACTATGAACTTTTAGCTTTCAACCGCAGGCCATCACACTTGATAATTTAGTGTTCAAAGTACTCTCGGAGCTTCAATAACGAGTTAGTGAATTTTGGTGCATCGTTCATCATCCCAGTCGTACAGTATCCACTACAAACAAATAAATTAGTATCATATGTTTGTGGACAATGTGGAGCATTACTTAACTCACGAGTTAGTTAGTGAACTTAGATTAGTGAGGTTTCAACACCTGAGCCCCAAGATTATTCAAACAGAAAGTTGCATGAGCCATGTTGTTGCGTCATCTCATGATCAGTCAGATGCTTAGTGGAAAATGTAACGAGTTAATTTCACTATTTTCTTGAACGGCCTTCTAATGAGACATTATAGACACAAATATTCTAAGTCATCGATGTCCCATAGCAATTACGTAGAATTTTGGTGCATCGTTCATCATCCCAGTCGTGTAGTATCCAATGCAAACACAGAAATTATTATCAGAACATCTGTGGATCAAAGTATAGCACAAAGTAAGATAGCACGGCTCATGACACACACGTTATGGTCTGAGGGTGCCCATTCCTTCACAAAAATGGGCACCATTATTTCCCGTAATGTGCCTATGAAAAAACACGAACAACGTTGTTGAAGGGCGCCCTTCACTAGCTGTAACCCATCCATTGCACCCCTATAAGATCTTTCCATTGCCAGACTAATTCAGTCAGCTCATCACGCAGCAATCTTTCTCAGCTCATTCATTGCTCAGTTGCCGGCGGGCACCACAAAGTTTAGACACACACACACACACTTCAGTTCGATAACTATTTCCCATGTCGGATATCTCCATTTCCAGACTTGATTTTGCAAAGGTCGGACTGATCCTGCCTCACACCCACCCCTGGGGATCCGAGATCGTTCAAGATCCAGGTATCCAACGCAAGAAATTCCCTCCATGTAATATTATATGGAGATGAAGCGTGAAGGTAATATTAGATGGTAGGCTACAGAAGATGAGAGAGGGTTGAGCATGGCTCATGACTTAGTAAGATGGCACATATATCGTAAGTTAGGATTTCTTAGCCCCAGCGGTCGTGTTTAAGGTGATGAATTCAACACGAAACAACTATTGGTACATGAAGCAGATTGCTATTTACTATACAAAAATATATATCTCTCTCACACACATTTTATTTTGTAACAAAGATGTAGTACTCTCTCAAGGCATGCAACTCATGTGATATGTAATTTTTTTAGCCATGTGTAGCAATTTCTTTATGAAACATAGAAATAAGTAGCTCAAATCAGTATAAAGTAGCTCAAACTGGATGGAGAGAGAGAGAGAGAGAGAGAGAGAGAGAGAGAGAGAGAGAGAGAGCTTACTTACATTGACCCCAGAAGCCATAAACAATCCATAAATGCTAACATAATCAAATAGATTCTCAATATGTCTCTGCAACCAGACAACCAGACAATTTGAGTGATTTGAGTGGGTATACTGACACACAATGCTAGGGGACATCAATATATAGGGGAAATATAGATTCTCAGTATGTTTCCGCAACCAGACAACCAGAAGATTTGAGTGATTTGAGTGGGTATACTAACTAAGGCATCTGATGAAGCTAACGTTGCATTAATTGAGCTAACTAAGGTGACTGATGAAGCTAACTAAGGTGTTTGATGAAGCTAATGTTGCATGAATTGAGCTAACTAAGGCGATTGACTAATTAGGCGTCTGAAGAAGAGCAAAGAACCTGATGTCATAAGCTGTTATAGTTGCTAACTAAGCTACCTTAAACAACATACTTATTTTACAAGCATCACGACCACGTTGTTGCTTCACAGTGCACAGACAGATTAGATAGATACATAGACAGATCATAGATACATCCAGAATTAAAAGTAAGACAAAATCTGAGGGATAACAACCCAACTCTGTCTGGTTGAGAGCAAAACAAATGAGAAAGTGGGAAGAAATGAGAGGCAGATTGCTTTTGAAGATGCCAAGGCAATGCGATGATTCTAATGTTCTCACTCACTTATTCTAATGCCAAGGAAAATGTCAGTTGAAATTTCGATAGAATCTAGTGCAGTATGCAGATCACATCACACAATCACCATAGCCACTCCTCACAAGCTCTCAAAGATGGCACAACAAAAGTTCAACTGCATTACAAAGAAAACTGTACATATAGTAAACACAACTTGCATGAAAAAGACAACTGTCCTAGGACTGGCCTACCACCTGCCAAACTAAGGTCAGGCCTAATATGGCCAAATTCGACCGACAAACTCGAGACATGCCCTTGAGTATAGCATACATCCTAATGGGTCATGTCCCGAACACAACTGAATACAGCAAATCTAATTAACTGTACACTAATTACAATATCACATTTAGAGCTTACATTAAATGTATATCAAATTAACTCTGATTTCTAACTCTCTCCCTTAAGCTCAGATGTGATAAAATCTGTAGCATCGTCTGGAGTGTCCAAAAGATGTTGTGCATGTCCATGCTACCCTGTACTTGACTCACACTCAAGCACACCAACAAACCACCAGGTTTGACTCACAAAGTATCATGTAAACACAATGTTCATACAGAGAGTTTACCATACTCTCAACCAATTGACTCGTCCCCAATCCCGACTTGACCACAAGTGGACCACATGAGCGACATGGCTCAAATCCCACTGCCACCATGAGACTTACATCCTCCATCTAGTTAGACTGACATCCTATCAGGCACTTATAAGCACAAATCTGTAAAGTTGACATAAATGAGCAACTAAGGCTCAACCTGAGGAAATCGTGACTGCCACCATAAGGACTATACCCTCACCAGATAAACAGCTAGTAGACATAATGACAAGTCAAAGAGCATATCAAATGAGTACTTTGTTCCTGACATAGCAAATGCACAACCACATACAACTCCGACTCAGAACTAGACTTCTCGTGACAAAGGTAACATGCAAGCCCACACACACTCATGCAAACCAGCACGAATGATAAAGTGTCAAATACATGACCAAGGCCTGCCCATAAGTGGTATCCCGTCGTACCAACACTTGTGCCACCTATAGATCCGCTGCTACACCACTAGTCTCCAAATCAGATCCTCAACCATGGCCTGCACCTGTAACAAGGTGCCCTCACGTCCCAAGCATATGCAACTATCCAATAAGTCCCAAAAGCTTATCCCCATCCATTCCCCATGCTCCAAGCACAAGAGCCTACCAAAGGACTCAATGAATGAATGTATATAAACCTCACCATAGGCTATACCTGAGTAGCTTGCTTATCTCCCAGAGATACTGATGATAGTTTGCCTCTCCTACATCCCATGTAAGCTCAACTTCCCATGCTTGACGTATGATTTGGACCAGTCTATAGGCCTCCCACCAGGAGCCTATCTCACCAACACATTCATCATAGCATCCAAGCCAAAGCATATGCAAACTAGATCTACTATTGTGATGAACAGCTCA
>CM055106.1:19999116-20180233 GCA_029204225.1 Diphasiastrum complanatum | reverse complement strand
CCTCCACAACAGCCTATGCCACGACCATGGGTCTACCAACCACGACCAACTGCACCAAATCAATTCCCATATCCACGTCAACAGTTTGTCGTTAACCAACCTGCCCCACAAAACACTGTCCATTATCTTGATCTGAATACCATAGATCCGGCCACCTACTATGTGGAAGACAATACTCAACTGCCGTACTCTACTAAAATGGTTGTTTATTATACCTATGATTCTAAAGCTCAAACCATGGATCTCAATGCCCAAGCTTACAATCCAAACCAAGTTGTCTTTGCCGCACATCAACTACCCGCAATACGAGGATGTTTTATCTGTCCAGTAAACATCCTAGTATTCGCTGCCCAGATAAACTCCGCTTTCCTCCAGCTTGTGAAAATTGTGGTATTGAACATCACGTGAAGGACTGCCCATCCCGATCTAAGCCAGCCGCTCCTGTCTGTTCAGTGTGAGTAGAAACCTTACCAATCAAAACACATCATATCCTGCTTGGGTCTTGACTCAGGCACAAATCCACCGCCAAGCCCCTACACTTGCACCCAGCAAAACTCAACCGCAGGTTATTCCTCCAAGTGAAAATTCAACCTCGATAGTTTACCCTCACCCATTTGAAAAAATTCGGCTACATCATCAGTATCGTCAGCAAATTCGCAATGCCGACCAACAATCTTCCTCTTCCCATAAAGTACCTCACAAGCCCTTTGAAAGCAAAACCTTTGAAGATAACGAAGTTTGGGGAGATTTACTACAAGCCAATGTCACTCTTCCCTTCCATGTACTCTGGAAGCATGTTGGCCAGTGGAAACAACAGATGCAATCCAATACCACCACCACTACTGACGAGTTGTCTGAAATGCCCTTACATCTGACCAATCCACTCAACAAACGAGGCAACATCAAAATCCCAGCTACACATCATCAATCCCGTGAAGTTTTAGCAGTACTCGATGGAGGTTCCGAGGTTAATATCATTTCCACATCCCTCATGATGGAATGGAATCTGAGAGACAAGCTAGCCAAACCCAGTAGTCAACTTTGGATGGCTGATCAAAGTGTGGTCCGACCTACTGGTTTCCTTCCGCACGTGTTGATCAAACTAGGAGGTCTCAAGTTTTCTGTTGATCTCGTACTACTTGATATTCCCAATAATGCCTATTCTTATGAATTACTACTTAGTCGTCTGTGGCTCACCAATGCACGAGTCATTCATGATTGGAGCAAAGGCCGAGTCACTTTTGGAAATCATGACAATTCTGTCACCATTGATTCAACGGATAAACTCAAACCTGCATGCATCCATGACGAAGGATCCTCAACCACCAACTTAGTATTTGAGCCATACCAGTCCAGCCATGAAAAAGGTCATTATGTTAAATCTACTGATATCATAAACTGAAGTCACAGTCTAGCTACCATTGAGTGTGCGAATGCCGATTATTGTGCTCAACATCAGGATAATTGTACCTCTCCACTCCCGATCGATCACGACCAATTACTTGATCTGGATACGCCTATCATCAATATCAATTTTACTGATATTCTTCCACACCATGATGAACCGCTAAATGTTGCATGGCTACCTACTAATGAATCAGACAATTTATTCATTGATGATGAGAATGTCTTACGAATTCAAAATTGCTCAGAAAATATGGACATTTCTGATATTCAGATCCTCAACTATATGGAGGCACTCCCACTTAGGACCTATCCGTAACATGCTTCCAAGGTGGAACCAGTTGCCAAGGTTGCAATTGAAAAGCCTGAGACAAAAAAACATCCACACTATCCATGGGATCTCTGTGAGGAGGAGACTATCTTTCAAATTGAAGATGAGATCCTCCATGACATACCAACTGTCCCTCATCCACACACCTCTCCACCACCGAAACCTCAACCGCATGGTCATGCTATGAAAGAGAAAGTGAAAAAACCACTTCAAATTCAACCGTCGGATGACCTCACCATTGTTTGGGAAGTTTCTGAGATTGCCTCTAGTCCTACACCAGTCCCCGAAAATTTCCAAGCACCATCCCGGCAAGAGAAAGACAAGGCCCCCCTCGAATCTCCAGCCCATGATGTTCCTGCATACTTTAAGGACTATACGATCAAGGATGTCACAATCCAATTACCCCAAGCTCAACGTGAGCCAACTGGTAATTCACCCTACGAAGGCCCTGCACAAACCATAACCCTTTCCCTGAGTGAGCCCAATGAAACCAACGAATATCTTGTCCACGTCGGAGCTCATTTCAATCGCGAACAACACAGACGGCTTGAAAAGCTCCTGCAAAAATATCGACATGTCTTTGCCTGGACCTATAAAGACATGAAAGGCATCTCACCCCAAATAGTTGTGCATCGTATCTCGCTTAAACCGGGTGCGAGACCCACTGTGAGTCGTCCATACAGATGCAATTCCATCTATAAGGCCAAGATCAAAGAAGAATTACAAAGCCTCTTAGATGCGGAATTTATCTATGAAATTGAGCATACTGAGTGGGTCTCCCCAATTGTCATCGTCCCCAAGAAAAATGGAAAACTCTGAATCTGTGTCGATTTTAAGAAACTTAACGCCGTCACTGAACGTGATCATTTTCCATTACCTTTCGGAGAATCCATCTTAGAAAATCTAGCAGGAGATGAGGCTTACTCCTTCTTAGATGGCTTTAGCGGATACAATATGATCCAAATCGCTGAAGAAGATCAATACAAAATCGCTTTTGCCACAGAATGGAGAACCTTCTACTGGAAAGTCATGCCCTTTGGTCTCTGCAATGCCCCTAGCACCTTCCAACGTGTTATGCAAGCAGCCTTTTCTCAGCAGATGGGCGATACCTTAGAACTTTACTTGGACAATTTAGGAGCACATTCGGAAGCAATACGCCATCTGTTTGTGCTCAAAAAAAATTTTATCCAGTGTCAACGCTTCGGCATCTCTCTTAATCTTGAAAAATGCCTGATTTGGGTAACCCATGGTATTGTGTTAGGACATATTATATCACAAATGGCATTGCCACTAACCCTGAAAAGATTCTTATCATTCAAAATCTTCCGGAACCACATAGATACGTGAAGTTTACTCTTTCCTTGGCCACGCCAACTACTATCGGTGCTTTATTTTTTATTTTGCTAACAAAGCATGCTTAATCTACAAAGTAGTTTTTAGTTTCCAAATGGACGGATGAACAACACGTCGTCTTTAATCAACTCAAAGAAGCTCTTACCAATGCACCCATCCTCCGGGCTCCTGATTATTCTAAAGAATTCCATGTGCATACCGATGCATCCAAGTATGCCATTGGAGCAGTGCTCATCCAACCGGGAGAATTCAAAAAAGACTACCCAATCCTTTTTCTTAGTCGACAATTGATACCTGCTGAAGTCAATTATACCACTACCAAACGTGAAGCCTTGAAAATGGTATATGCGGTTCAGAAGTTTTGCCATTATCTTCTAGGAAAAGTCTTTGCGTTCTTCACTGATCATCAAGCATTGTTGTATCTCATCAACAAGACCTGACCACAGGCTGTATTACTAGATGGATCCTATTATTGCGAGAATTTGAGTTTAGGATCGTGGTTCATAAGGGAGTTCAGCATTTTCTAGCAGACCATCTATCCCGAATTCCTAACCTTCCTACCCCTGATCAAGGCATCAACGATGATTTACCAGATGCAATCCTTTTCCAAGTTGACTCTACACCTGTATGGGCTAAGATAATTATAAAATATTTAACTTCATGGCAAATGGATCCTTCCTTCTCTAAACTTGAACAACGTGCGTTGGTCCTCAAAACTAAACCTTATACGTTAATTGCTAGACAACTCTACAAGCAAGGGTTAGATGACAATGTCTTACTGAAGGCGAAATACCCTCTGTAATTTTTCTCACTCATAAAGGTATTGGTGCAGACCATTTCTCTTCTGAAACAACTGCTAAGAAAATCTTCTTGGCCAGTTTTTAGTGGCCAACACTCTTCAAGGATACACACAATTACACTAAGGCTTGTGATGTCTGCCAACGCACAAAATGCTTTCAAAAAATAGACTACATGCCTTTACACCCCGTAACCACTAATCAAGCTTTTCAGAAATGGAAAATTGATTATGTCGGACCTATTAGTCCTGCTGCTCGACACACACAATCTCGTTACATCATAGTAGCTACGGACTATTGCACCAAATGGGCTGAAGCAAGAGTTGTTCGTAATACTGACGCTCGTTCTATTGCCAAATTTATCTATGAACAGGTCATAGTTCGTTTTGGATGTCCTCTAGATCTTATCAGTGATAGGGGTACACATTTTCTTAACTCTGTCATAGCAGATCTTCTTTCCAAATTTTTTGTGGTACATTGCAAAAGTTCCCCATACTATCCACGCTGCAATGGCCATGCAGAATCCACCAATAAAATCCTATGTGGAATTCTCACCAAAACCGTCGAATCCAGTCGATCTGATTGGGAGCTTAAACTCCATGTTGCTCTCTGGGCTTATCGCACCACCTCGAAACGAGCTACAGGCTTAACTCCTTTCCAGCTCACATATGGCCAAGAAGCCATTATGCTTGTTGAATTCCATATAAGTCCACAAACGACGACAAAAAGCATGGCACGATCGATCATTGAAACTTAAAGATTTTCAAGTTGGAGATAAGGTCCTACTATATCAGGCCAAAGCCTTCAAAGGCAAACTGAAATTTTCTGGCCAAGGACCTTACGTCATTAAGATAATCTTTGCCTCTGGATATGTACAACTCCAAACCCTTCAAGGCGATATCCTCGACACTGTGGTCAATGGTAGTCGATCGAGAAAGTACAATGAACCCTGTTTTTATCTTGATATGTATTAGTTGTTTTCTTTCCTACTGTTTTTCTTTCTTTTTTATTGCCTGCATGCCATTTCGACAACATTTTTGTTGTGCTTTCTTGTTCAAACCATCAAGATACTATCAGATCTGGTATACCAACGGTTTTCTCTGAGAAAATCACAAAAGTCATTAATTTCAGAAGAAATTTTTTTCATCACATCTCAGATAGAATTCGCCTGACTTCTTTTTGACAGTGCACGATTCATTTTTGGCCTCCGCAAATTCTGTCTCAGAGACAAAAATTTCTAAAAATAGAAAAAAGTAGTTTGTTTTCATCAGATATCCACTATCAGAATTCGCAGACAATTCGTTGGAGCTCAAAATGATCCTCACGATTTCTCTGCTATCTCTGCGAATTCTGATCAGACACATTTTTGCACTGTCAAAGGTTTTTTTCTCTTTTGACAATGTTGCCTCAAAATTCGCAACCATCATTACCAAATTGTGGACACTGAGGACGATTTCTGAGTGAAGTTGCGAATTCCTGCCAAAAAAAGGTCTATATATAGTCTTCCACCCTTCTCTCCACGAGTTCATTTTAGATTGCTGCTCTCGAGTTTATGCCAAAAAATCAAAATTCTAAGAGCAATCTAAAATCACTGCTATCATGGCTTCCCACGATTTCTTGCTCAGCTTGCATCACTGTAAGCCCCCTCGTCCTTATTCAAGAGATATATTCATGATCTGTATCAAGAATTACGCCGAGCAGCTCACCCTGGCCAAGGATATCCTCACAAACCTTGGCTTTGATCTAACACTTTTCCGGGGCCAGCAAAGCAAGAGCCTCATCCGAGCAGCCTACTCCACCTATTCGGATGAGTTCCAAACTTTTCGGATTACATCCAAGAGTGGCGGCTATACCATTATCAACGTCTCTCCTAGGGATCTCTAGAGCATTGGCTTCCCTAATCTCGGAGAGACAATCCACGGAAAGGGCAGAAGCTATGATGCCAAGTACTTCACAAAGTTTCTGACAGAGGACGGCAAAACCATTGCCCAAACCAACGACAGGATCTCTATCCGCCTCATCACGGATCCCCATCTACGGGCCGCCTCAGAAATCCTCGTCACCATGGTTGAAGTGCATACCGTCAAGATGGATCGCATACCACCAAGCGACCTCTTTTCTTTGACCCTCACCATGGACGATCCCACTCAAAATTATAAGTGGGCTGAGAAGGTAGCAGAGAAGCTGTGCGGAGCTCTGAAAGCCCGAAAACCAACTACCAAATGTGGGTATCTCCTCCACATGTTGGTCACCAAACAACTGGGGCCTAAGGTGGCTGTCGCCATCAAGGAGCTGGATGTTGTTTATCCCAGCACAAAAAAATGAGCCACCCTCCAACCAACTGTCGAACCGGTCTCACCAGCCCCACCTACTAAGAAGCAGGAAGGGAAGGCGATCAGCACAGAAGCCGATGTCCCTCATGACATTCTATCCAGCAACATCGGGGTGAAATATGCTGAATCTGGAGGGAGTCTTAAACCATCTCAGGTCCCAAAGGAGGTCCTAGGCAGCAGACGGCCTTACTTCACCAGGCCCAACAACGCAGACAAGCAGTAGCGGCAGCAGCAGGTAGCTCTGGGACGGCAAGCACTTCCAGCTCTGATTCTATGGGCGTAATTCTGTCCACACAAGCAATCTCCTCTCCATCACTTGCTCTCACACTCCCACCACCACCCCCACCATTTACTGCCACCTCCACACCCTCACTAACTCTCAACACAGGCTTCACTTCCACACTTCCACAAAAGCCCTCACCCGTACAAATCTCCATCCTACTTGACTCCACAGTCAACGTAGCTGATTTTGCATTACAATTACTAAGTGCACTTCCATCAACCATTGTCACCACTAACCCAATCCAACAATCTCCGCCATGCAGTATCTCCCCACCTCTTGTACCCCTCAATCCACAATCACCTCCACCTGCTTTTCATACACTTTTGTCTAGCCCTGCTCTTGATTTTCTACCATTTAACCTAATGTCGTATCCTAACTACACACGCACCCTCCCTGACATTGGTCCTTGGGAGCAGTTACCCCTTGCAGCCCAAAAAGCGATATGGTTGGTGAATGAGCTCCAATACAATCTATTCGGCACCCTAGGGGGACAATATACTATGCGGCAATTCGACGATGGTGCTATGGCGGACCTTCAGAAAGAAAAAGCAAGGCTGGAGGAGGAAAACAAACAACAGTAGCTGCAGATCCAAAACCTCACGAATTACAATCAACAACAACAGTAGATGCTACTCCACCTCTGCCAGCTCCAACTGAAGGTATCCAACATGCAACAAACCATCGATACCCTCAAAGCCGAAAAGGATGAGGCTGTAGCAGATTCACAAGCAGCACGTTCCGCTATGAAGGAACAGCTGGAAATGGTGGACTTCAACGACTTCACACCACCAGCTATTCCTGAAAGAATTGCTATTCCAGTGGTGGCCTATCAAATGCTGGCCCAAAAGCTAAAAGCCACGACGTAGCAACACTCAGAATTACAACAATCATACATTGCTTTCATTGAGGCCTTAAACCAACACATAGCCACCCTGAAAGAATGCTTAAAGGCCGTTGTCCAGTCGACACCGTCGGTTCATGCAGAGCACGTCCAATTCCATGATTCAAGGCACCACTTTGATGGACCAGATGGTGGAGATGGAGCAGGATTCCAACAGCCTCCTCTTGCAACTCAAGGCTCCGCATTTCAAGGCCAACCCCTAGGGCAAGGAGCTCAAAGTGGGGGTACCAGTTCCCAACATTATCTTTTTCCTTCCATCGCTTCTAACCCTCTCGACACCACTAACCCCCCTTTCATTCCATGACAATTTTCTCTTGGGTCACAAAGAATTGCTGAAGCTAACCCCTCACCTCCTCTCTCTCCTAAACCCGATCCACAAATTCAACACGAGGTTGCCTCTGAAGCCCCAACCATTCGGCACAAAATCATGCCCCTAGAACCGAACAAGGAGTTGCGCGTCTCTCAGGAGTTTGCCAAGAAATATCCAACAACAAAAGAGCGAGGTGGCTACATACTGCCAGATCTGGACCAGAGTAAACACAGTCACGTTTTATTCGCCTGTCTTATTTTACATGTAAATATGTAGACTGTGCAACAACACAAGTAAAATATAGTAGCATGAATGGAGGCAGATTAGCATAAGATTTAAGAGAGTAGAGGAGATAAATCCAACACGCCTCCTTAATCTGGATCCGTGAATGCCTTGATCTTCAGACTAAGCAATGCACAAAACTTGTTATGTGCATTAACACTTAATGCCTTCGTGAATACATCTGCAACCATGTCTTGTGTTCCTTGTTGAGAACCTTACCCCTGATGTAGTATATCTGATTTCAATGTGCTTACTCCTAGAGTGAAATCTAGGGTTGATCGATAAGGCAATAGCACTCTGATTATCACAGAATATAATTGTGGGGTTGTATTGATGCGTCGTTGAAGAAGAATGTAAATCCAGATGTGGATTTACGATTGTCTACATCTCCTCCCCAACTTGCATTAGAATATCTACTGAGTTGATGAAAATTGTCATTGCTGACTTCTCCATAGCAAATGCACTGGTCCATGGTAGCTCAAATATACCTCATGACTCTTATGAGAGCCTTCCAATGGGTAATGCCAGGATTAGCCATATATTGGCTGAGTGAGCTTACTGCAAAAGAGATGTTTGGTCTTGTACAGACCATTGTGTACATGAGAGATCCAAGTATCGATCGATAAGGATACTCTCTCCTCTGCTCCTCTTCCTGCTTGGTCTGGGGACATTGGTCCTTTGACAAACGCAGGCCTGGATCAATTGGTGAGTGAGCTAATTTACAGTTCATTAGATTGTATCTGTTAAGAACATTGTGAAGATACCTTTGTTGAGTGATATATATCAGTCGTCTCGCTCTGTCTCTGTGGATTCGTATGCCCAGACAGAAGTAAGCTTCGTCCAGATCAATCATGTCGAACTCAAAAAACAGCATCTACTTAGAATCCTTGTAGAGTTTTTAGTTCCTTCTCTACGCATCACTTTAGCATATGCCACTGAATTGTGTGACAATAGTGCTTATCAACACCAAGTTCAGAATCGAATCTTTACATTGACGAAACTGTGTAAAATACGTCTTATCTCTTATCATGCACAGTTACTTCATAAACGACAACAGAAGGCTTAGCATGATCGTCATGTCAGGACTAGGGATATTCATGGTGGTGATAAAGTTTTACTTAATACATCTTTCAAGGTCCATCCCAGGAAATTGAAATTCCGTATCCAAGGCCTCTATGTTGTCAAGAAAAATTTCACCAATGGTGCAGTCCAATTAGATACCCTAGTTAGCATACCCCTTGACACATTAGTCAATGGTAGCCGACTACGGAGGTACTATGAGGATATTTTTGTGGTAAGTCCTATCTAGCAATATTTTTCTATGATATTTCACCCCATACTTTTCTGTTTTTTTTCCTTCTATGTATATTTCTTCTTTTCCACAATTGTTGTAAACCCATTGGTTTTACACTTATTCAAAAAACCAAATTTTTTTTTTGCATCCGATAGGATTGCATCCGACAAGATTACATCCGCCACTCGCCAGTCCCATTTGCATCCGATGCCAGACCTGAAATTTTTTTTTTGGTATAAATACCTTAGCCGTCAGGTTCATTCTTACTTCACACAATTTTCGGACGAGTTCATGTCTGTCTAACAAACTTTAGATGATCTTCTTCTTTTCTGATCCAATTCTAACCGCTATCACATCCTCTTTTGTTTGATCCATTCTTGTCATTCCACATACACATTCCTCTCCACTTTCGGAACCCCTACCACATTTCCCACCTCACAAACATATATAAAAAAAACAAAAAAAACAAAAAAAATAAAACTCTAACTTTTTGCTTGTTTTTTATAACTGCTTCTCAATTCTTTGCCTTTTCATTTCCAAAGTTTTGCCTCCACGATTTGTCATTCCACTTTACAGTTTATTTTTTTTGCATTCACTAGTTCTTCCAATCACTTTTTGAGTTTGCATTCACCATCTCTTTGCATCTGCCATCCAGTTTGCATCCGCCATCCACTTTCATTTTTGCATCTACCATTGCATCCGACAAATTGCATCTGCATTGTCCCCGACAATTTGCATCCGCACCGCTAGATCCCATCCTACAACACTCCAAAGAACTTCCAAAAAAAATTCAAAATTTCCAAAAAAATGGCCGATTCAGATTCAGACCAAGTGAAGAGATTTATGATATGCCTTAGACACTCAAAATCATTCTGTGTGAAGATCACATGATGAATCAGTGGTATACACAGGCTGAACAAGTGTTTAAGACACTTGAATTTCAAATTTCACCATGGACAGGCCACCAGAGCCTATATCTGATGCACTAGGCATACAAAATTTTTTATCAAAAGCAACTTACTTTTCGCATTGATCTTCAAAATTTTCAGTCGATTATCTACTTGGATGGCAGCAATCTCACCACCTTTGGCTTCCCTAGTGGCCATAACGAGAAACCAGTCAAGTTGACCAACATGTTGCAGCAGACTTATGCTAGGGTCCTTGACACCACCCTTGACAAATGGAAGAACAAGGATGACATTCTCCTCGAGGCCATCAAGTGCAAGGAGCTGGAAGCTGCGCATACCTTACGAAGTATACTTATACGAGAATGGCACATTTGCTAAGGATTTCCCTCTAGATCTTTGCCATGTTGGGAGAATCCTATGAAGGTCGCCAAAATATGTACAATTGGGCCGGAATCATCTCCCGACAATTGATTATTGCCCTGCATAAGCTCCAATTACCTCCTTGGGATATATAATTTTTGATGTGGCTCAGAGTCAATCCACCATTGACTTGAAGATTGCCTTAGCTCTACGAGATGCTACTGCTAGCCGAGGCTATATTCCATCAGAAGCTTCCGCCTCACCTTCTCAACAGGTTGCCATGTTTCATGAATGTCGCATCAAGAGGAAGCATGACATGTCATCCCCACTTGCTGATATCACATCACTAGCAAAGAAGTTGAGAAACAAGATGACCACCCACAAACCATCTCCAGAGTCCAAGACAAAGTCAGATACCCCACAGATAAAAATCACCAAGCTGACTCCCAGGAAGCAACACACCAGATGCACTCGACAACATAAAACCTCACCGGCTCCATCCTGACCTCAACACTACATCCGAATCACCCAGAAGACACCGATGCAATCACCAGCTACAAGCACCCGTTCCCAATCACCATCGAGATCCGTTCCTGTTGTTACCTCACCCCCTCATGCCTAATAGACACAGGCAACAATTTCAGGAGAGGAAGAAAGGGAGCTGCCTGCAATCACACAAGCAGAACACACGATTACAGCTGACCCCAATCATGACGACAAAGCTAAAGAGACTGATGCTGCTTCTGACCAAGAAACAAGAGAAGATCAAGATCAAGGTCAGGCAGCACAAATTCTAGTAGAAGTCCAAGAAAGCCCAAGGGCCGACGAGAAAGCCAAAGACTCCTTTGCTCTGAAGCAAGATGACTTCATTGATGCAGACGCACTTGAATACTTCGATGAAGTCGATCTTGTAGAGAAGGAGGTGGAGATCGTTCCAAAGGCAGCTACACTAGTCTCACCACTACCCACCATCACCGTTGTTGATACCACCTCCATCACCATTTCTCTTACCACTACCACCATTTTTACCACCTCCATTGCTATTCATGTAAAGACATAACTAACTGTTCCACTTCCAACTCATTACATGACCTCTCAGTTTTGTTTTCCTACATACCATCATCTTCCTTTTGAATTTCCAACTCTTCCAGCCTATGACAGTTTGCCCAAGAAAGCCAGAAAAACCTTGAAGTGACATACCGAGACCTCATACCATCTGCATTGGTTGATGCACCAGCTTGCACAACAAACAAATGAGCTCAAGACGGCAAAACATGATCTGCAGCTGAAAGACGCAGAGTTGCTGATAGTTTTGGAAGAATTGCAAATTGAAAGGGCCAAGAGACTAGAGGAGCAAAATCAATTCTCAATCAGCTCCAAACCCTAAACCGTGAGGTGCAAAACCAGTTTGAGCACCAGTTAGATCTCCTGACTCAGGAAAATAAGAGACTAATTGATGCGATGACGATGGTTAAGCAACCAATAAGGCCAGAGGATATCAATGTACTAGTTTTGTCTTCGGGAGTGACAATAAAAATGGAGAAGTATGTCTCCTTGATTAAAAGCACAAAGCCTTGAAGAGAAACCAGTAGATCTCAAAAGAAGAAAATAATAAGAAGTTGTCAGCACTCCAAAAAAACGTCAATAACGTCCAAGAGGAACTTCTTTTGTCAAAGCAACAAATGGACCTCATATAGAATACGTCCTTCAAACTCGACGCAGACATATTAGTGCAGAAGAAAGATGACCACAATGATGATGCCGGAGCACCAGAACAAAGCTGATCCGTCAACCAACAAGGTGTTGGTCTTGGCATGCCAAATCAAGGATCCACTGCCAGCTCTCTCCACAAATCCTCCGTAGATTCCTCTACTTACACTCAGTTGCCTCACTCATCTTCTTATTTTTCCGATCCATTTTTATGTTATAAATAATCATTTTTTCCATTTACTCATTCGACTACCTCCACATTCACTTCTGACACCATACCCACCACATCTTCTCTAAAATTCGATGACCATTTTCTGAAACAATTTATTTTGCCAACAGCTCAGTATAACCTCATAACTAACCCACTATGAAAGATTCAACTAGTTTCATCACATTTTGCTATATTTCCATATTTGACATATTGAGGCCAAAACTTGTTTTAGACTTAGAGGTTGACTTTTCAAAGTTCATTAGTCTAAATTTCATTTGAATAGACATTTTTGGAAGTGTGGGAAAGTTAGAATGCGAGTTAGAGTAGATTCATATTTAAATAGTTGAGTACATTGAATCTACACCCAAAATTAGTAGGGTTAGCATTTTTGGTGGGAAAGCCAAGTGGCCAAATAGGGTTTGGACCTGTTATAAATGGATGTAACTCATGGAGAGAGGAATCTTCTCTCTTCTCTATCTCATTTCATGCTTATACATGGTTCTCTTGGGTTCTACTATCCATTGGTTCACTATCTTGGTGATTGCTTGCAATTCTATGTGTAGAATGATCTATATTTGTTATTTTTGGATTCACACATCTGAAATACAGTATCTTGCTAGTTTTGTATGGACAAAAAAAATACTTTTTCATTTCATTCAAGTTTGATCAAGTTCTATTGGTGTTTGCATCTCATTTTGTGTGTAGATGCTGATTTTTCTACATTGGTGAGATTGGTAGTGTATTTCTCTTTCTAACCAAAGATCATTCAAGTAGATTGGATCTTAAGGATCTGAAATCTTTCATGGTATCAGAGCTTGTGTTTCAGGTTATAAAGGAGGAAATCAGATCTATCAATGATTTGGTGAAGATATCAAGTCTAGAGCATGCTAGAGAGGATTCTACACCAAAATTGGATTTTTTGATTTTGTAGATTGGATCTTTTGTAGACCAAAACACTTTATAGGTGAAAATACTTGATCAATTCTGATTTTTGAATTCACATACTGGATTTTGGCTGATTTTTGGATCACTGGTTCAGCCTAAGTGGTGGCTTATAGATTGCATATCAAATTTTCAGCATTTGCATGTAGATTTGGAATAGTCAATTTTTTGTGATGTCAAAACCCTAATTTTGACTGGATCTCTAGATAGTGAGGTTGCTGGACTTCATTTGAGTGTGTTTCAATCTTAGGAAGTGGCAAAAGTCATTAGATTGAGTATAGATCATAGGTTGATCAGAATTCCATGATTCTATGTGTTGATTTGCTTGGATAAGTGCTAGAAGAGAATTTGTGAGATAGTTTCAAATCTTAGTGATTTCTTTTGAAGCATTTGTTGTTGTTAAAAGGAGTGCTTTGTGCATTGAAGTAGGTTGAAAGAGAAGATCAGGTCATTGCTACATGGCAACCTCAATTGGAGTCATGTTGGAAGCCAATGATAGGCTTACCTCAAGTAACTATTCATTGTGGAAAGTGAGGATGGAGTCACTTTTTGAGATGAATGATGTTTTGGATATTGTTGTAGGTTTGGAGGAAAGACCAGCAACACAACAAGATCAAGTGAGGTATGACAAGAGGACCAAGAAGGCTCTACACATGATAAAGATGAAATGTTACCAATGAACTTCTCAAGGAAGTTGGTAAGTGCACATCATCTTTGGAAGCTTGGAATTCATTGAAGAAGCTTTATGAATCCAAGTCTACTTCTAGAGTGTTGACTCTAAGAAGGCAAAGCTTTTCTTGTTTGCAAAAGAATGAAGAAAGTCCAAGTACTTTTGTTTTGAGAATGAAAGCATTGAATGATGAGTTAGCTTGCATAGATGAAAGCATTAAGGAAGGAGAGCTTATTCAAGTGATTCTTAATGGCTTGTTGGATGCTCATGCTAACATCGTTCAAAGTATTGCTATTCAAAAGACTTTGCCAAGTTTGATGGATCTTCAAGAGATCTTGATCAATGAGGAATATAGGCTTCAAGCAAGAGGTGGATCTACATCGACACTTCAAGATGCTATATTCACAAAGAGCAAATTCAAGGACAAAACCAAAAGTAAGTGGTCTAAAGGGCAAGATCAAGTGGATGCTTCTTCAAGTGGCAAAAAGAAGGATAGATCAAAGCTCAAGTGCTTCTATTGTGGCATCAAAGGACACTTTTCAAGTGAGTGCTACAAGAAGAAGAGAGATCAAGGAGACAAGCAAGGTAATCTTACTCTTGATGAGGATGGTTTGGATGTTCAAGATGCAAATGATGATGCTTTTGTGATGTCTTCATGTATGCTTGCTAATGATGGAGATCTAGATCCTTGGTGGATTGATAGTGGAGCAAGTTCACAGATGGCCTTTCACAAAGAATACTTCACTTCTTTGTTGGCATATGGAGATGACAAGAGGGTGATCTACACGGCCAATGATGATGAGTGTGCAATCAAAGGGATTGGCACAATTCCTATTTCTCTCTCTACAAATAGGAGTGTTCATTTAGAGGATGTCTTGTTTATTCCATTTATTACCAAGAATTTACTTAGTGTGAGTCAAATGCTAAGTAAAGGCCTCAAGGTGGAGTTTGATGGAGATGCTTGTTTGATTAAAAGGAAGGATGTCTTGATTGGAAAAGGTAAAAGGCAAGGGAAATTGTTCAAACTAGATGCTTGTGTTATTGCTAACCAAGTTGGATGTGTTGCAAGGGAGCAAATTTCTATTCAAGAGGTTTGGCACAAAAGGATGGGACACCTCAACTTCAAGTCATTGGAGGTAATGGCAAGGAAGAACGTTGTGATTGAAGTTCCTTAAGTAATGTCAAGCATGTTTGTGAGTCTTGTGCTTTGTCTAAGTCACATAGACTACCTTACACTAGATCTATTTCTAGATCTACAAAGCCTTTTCAACTTGTACATTCGAATATTCATGGATTTACTACAATTAGCAATAGTGGAGCTAAGATGTATGTAACATTCATTGATGATTTTAGTAGATTTTGTCTACAAGCTCTTGCAAACGTCTTTGTACTTTGGAAATTGCGTCCACCATCCCTACCGATTCTGTCAGCGCTCGACCGCCACAGGTTATTGCTTCGTCCTCGGCTGTTATGGGAGACACATGTGAAAGATTCAACTAGTTTCATTACATTTTGCAATACTTTCATATTTGGCATATTGAGGCCAAAACTTGTTTTAGACTTAGAGGTTGACTTTTCAAAGTTCATTAGTCTAAATTTCATTTGAATAAACACTTTTTGAAAGTATAGGAAAGACAGAATGCGAGTTTGAGTAGATTCAATTTGAATAAGTTGGGTACATTGAATCTAGACCCAAAATTAGTAGGGCTAGCATTTTGGTGGGAAAGCCAAGTGGCCAAATAGGGTTTGGACTTGCTATAAAAGGATGTAACTCGTGGAGAGTGATCTTCTCTCTTCTCTATTTCATTTCATGCTTATACATGGTTCTCTTGGGTTCTACTATCCATTGGTGCACTATCTTGGTGATTGCTTGCAATTCTATGTGTAGAATGATCTATATATGCTATTTTTGGATCCACACGTGTGAAATACAGTAGCTTGCTGGTTTTGTACAGACAGCAACAGTACATAATCATTTCATTCAAGTTTGATCAAGTTCTATTAGTGTTTGCATCTCAAATTGTGTGTAGATGCTGATTTTTCTACATTGGTGAGATTGGTAGTGTATTTCTCTTTCTAACCAAAGATCATTCAAGTAGATTGGATCTTAAGGATCTGAAATCTTTCACATGGTATCAGAGCTTGTGTTTCAGGCTATGAAGGAGGAAATCAGATCTATCAATGATTTGGTGAAGATATCAAGTCTAGAGCATGCTAGAGAGGATTCTACACCAAAATCGGATTTTTTGCTTTTGTAGATTGGATCTTTTGTAGATCAAAACACTAAATAGGTCAATATACTTGTTCAATTTCGATTTTTGAATTCACATACTGGATTTGGCCGATTTTTGGATCATTGGTTCAGCCTAAGTGGTGGCTTATAGATTGCATATCAAATTTTCAGCATTTGCATGTAGATTTGGAATAGTCAATTTTTTGTGATTTTGTCAAAACCCTAATTTTGATTGGATCTCTAGATAGTGAGGTTGCTGGACTTCATTTGAGTGTGTTTCAATCTTAGGAAGTGGCAGAAGTCATTAGATTGAGGATAGATCATATCTTGGTGATTTCTTTTGAAAGCATTTGTTGTTGTTCAAAGGAGTGCTTTGTGCATTGAAGCAGGTTGAAAGAGAAGATCAAGTCATTGCTACATGGCAACCTCAATTGGAGTCATGTTGGAAGCCAATGATAGGCTTACCTCAAGTAACTATTCATTGTGGAAAGTGAGGATGGAGTCACTTCTTGAGATGAATGATGTTTTGGATATTGTTGTAGTTTTGGAAGAAAGACCAGCAACACAACAAGATCAAGTGAGGTATGACAAGAGGGCCAAGAAGGCTCTACACATGATAAAGATAAATGTTACCAATGAACTTCTCAAGGAAGTTGGTAAGTGCACATCATCTTTGGAAGCTTGGAATTCATTGAAGAAGCTTTATGAATCCAAGTCTACTTCTAGAGTGTTGACTCTAAGAAGGCAAAGCTTTTCTTGTTTGCAAACGAATGAAGAAAGTCCAAGTACTTTTGTTTTGAGAATGAAAGCATTGAATGATGAGTTAGCTTGCATAGATGAAAGCATTAAGGAAGGAGAGCTTATTCAAGTGATTCTTAATGGTTTGTTGGATGCTCATGCTAACATCGTTCAAAGTATTGCTATTCAAAAGACTTTGCCAAGTTTGATGGATCTTCAAGAGATCTTGATCAATGAGGAATATAGGCTTCAAGCAAGAGGTGGATCTACATCGACACTTCAAGATGCTATATTCACAAAGAGCAAATTCAAGGACAAAACCAAAAGTAAGTGGTCTAAAGGGCAAGATCAAGTGGATGCTTCTTCAAGTGGCAAAAAGAAGGATAGATCAAAGCTCAAGTGCTTCTATTGTGGCATCAAAGGACACTTTTCAAGTGAGTGCTACAAGAAGAAGAGAGATCAAGGAGACAAGCAAGGTAATCTTACTCTTGATGAGGATGGTTTGGATGTTCAAGATGCAAATGATGATGCTTTTGTGATGTCTTCATGTATGCTTGCTAATGATGGAGATCTAGATCCTTGGTGGATTGATAGTGGAGCAAGTTCACAGATGGCCTTTCACAAAGAATACTTCACTTCTTTGTTGGCATATGGAGATGACAAGAGGGTGATCTACACGGCCAATGATGATGAGTGTGCAATCAAAGGGATTGGCACAATTCCTATTTCTCTCTCTACAAATAGGAATGTTCATTTAGAGGATGTCTTGTCTATTCCATCTATTACCAAGAATTTACTTAGTGTGAGTCAAATGCTAAGTAAAGGCCTCAAGGTGGAGTTTGATGGAGATGCTTGTTTGATTAAAAGGAAGGATTTCTTGATTGGAAAAGGTAAAAGGCAAGGAAAATTGTTCAAACTAGATGTTTGTGTTATTGCTAACCAAGTTGGATGTGTTGCAAGGGAGCAAATTTCTATTCAAGAGGTTTGGCACAAAAGGATGGGACACCTCAACTTCAAGTCATTGGAGGTAATGGCAAGGAAGAAGGTTGTGATTGAAGTTCCTTAGGTAATGTCAAGCATGTTTGTGAGTCTTGTGCTTTGTCTAAGTCACATAGACTACCTTACACTAGGTCTATTTCTAGATCTACAAAGCCTTTTCAACTTGTACATTCGGATATTCATGGATTTACTACAATTAGCAATAGTGGAGCTAAGATGTATGTAACATTCATTGATGATTTTAGTAGATTTTGTTGGGTTTATCTACTAAAGAGCAAGGATGAAGTGTATGATGTCTTTGTCAAGTTCAAGAATGCAAGGGAGAACCAATTTTTCACAAAGATCAGGTGCTTGAGAGGTGACAATGGTGGTGAGTACATATCTAACAAGTTCAAGGTCTTTTGTGATGAGCATGGGATCAAGAGGGAGTATACAACATCAAGGACCCCACAACAAAATGGAGTGGCTGAAAGGAAGAATAGGACTTTATGTGAAAGTGCTAAAGCTATGAGGTTAGGTGCTAGTCTGACAAACCATTTTGGGATCAAGCTTTGTTGTGTGCCAATTTCTTGTGCAATAGGCACCACCAGTGCACACACAAAACCAAACGAAAATGCTTCCTTTGTGCACCACCACATGTTCTTGAAACTTCACGCTCCACACGTCGTCCGAGTCCATCACTCTGATTTTGACTGAGTCTCAGACTCAGCACCCATCCGAGTCTTCAAGTCCACCCCTGGCCGAATCCAACCATATTTCATCTAAAAGGAGACAAGCCCCATATTACAAATCTCCACCGAGTCCTCAGTGTCAGCTCTCGACCGAATCGCGACTTACCATCTCGACTGAATCTAGAGTGTCAGATCTCAACCGGGTCCTCAACGTTAGATCTCCAATAAGTCCTCTCAATCTGCGATATCTGAGTCCTCTCAGTCCGATCTCGATCGGAGTCCTCTCAGTCCGTGAATCCTCTCAGTTTGATCTTGACCGAGTCTTGACTACACTTCTTGACCGAGTCCTGGCATTTTATCTCAACCAAACCACACCACCATCCAGTCTCGACGGGATCGAGTCGACGAATCAAATCTCAACTGAGTCCTTGCAATGTCATCTTGACCGAGTCCACTTTTCCAATCTCAACCGAGTCATTGCCTTGACATCTCGACCGAGTCCTGACATCAAGTCTCAACTGAGTCTTGACATCCACTCTCGACTGAGCTTTCGGCTTTGACATTTCAACCGAGCCGAGCACCTACTTGAAAGTCAGCCCAGTCTTTGACTAGACTTGTACCCTAGCCAATTGCCATAGATATCAACCAAGTTCTTTTGCACTATCACTCACCTGGATACTGTGCAATTTGGTTACACAACAGTCACAATACTCTGACCACTGTACCTTACCCTATTTCACATCTAGAGTCTCCTAAACAAAAACACCTTATACCATACCACCAAATTAGTCCAGACCTTCCACATGGATCGTCATTATGATCCCAATTTGACAAACGATTATCAGCCCGAGATGATGTCACCTTTCACTGAGCAAGCTAGACACAATCGGTACCCTCGAATGAAATCCCAAGTACACGAGCCATCCACAAACCCATTCAAGAGATGGGAGCCTACAACTAACTTTCGCTAGATACTAAGTGATTACGTAGCCAAACATAAAGTATTAAATTCTCAAACAATTTCTATCAGTTACAAAAGCAATACAGAGATGCATGCATTCTGACATATATTGAACGCAATAAAAAATAATATTGATTCAGAAAAACAAAATCAGATGCTAATGAGTGCAAGACAATAGCGGATAGAAATCGTGCACTCTAAGTTGTCTCTGAGTAACTGAGAAAAAGTCTGATAATAAGCAGCTCTGCTGATAAGTAGTAGCGCAATAACAACTCTAAAATAAATCTCTAAAAGACTAAACTAGAATACTCAAGAGAGTTCAAGCTTGAAAGCTTGATAGAGACACAATTCACAATGTTGATTCGTCGCTTGAGAAGAGATGTATGAACAGTTGATTTATACTAAATAATTAGGGTGTCAAATGCGATTGTCAGTTGGCTGGTGTTTGACGGCATTCATCCAGTTCCTTCTTAGAAATTGATTGTTGATAAGCGGTGAAAATTGGCCGTAAACAGTCTGTCTGCATAAATGAACTAAATTGTTACTTTATAGAAATAAACTAAAACTGCCACAGACGACGGTGTCGGCTTTTTGTGAAAAAAGTGATAGTGTCTTAAAATCTCATGTCCTTCATATTTGAGATAGCCCCACAATTCTCAAGAGTCATTTCCTTAACATTTGACGTACTTCAAAAAATGCGAAAAATGTGACTCTGCAGCTTTACTCACAAATCCTGACAAGCGAAAAAATACGAAAAAGATGATTGCATTTTTACACGTAATTCCAGGCAGGCGACAATGTCGTAAAATGCGACACTGTAATTTTATTCGTAATTCTTGACAAGTGACACTATATGAGAGAGAAAATGCGACATTGTTGTCAAACTCCGTGTATTTCTGCAGATTGTGTAAAACACTTGTGTAGACTACTGTATAAAAACACGGGAAAATCCGCAAAACTGGATAAACAATGGATGAGGATTAAAACCGATTAGTCGATTAGTAAGAAGGAGAATAATCCAACACTTCCCCTTAATCTAAATCCTTGAATGCCTTGACCCTCAAACTTAGTTCTACACAGAATCTCATGTGCACTTCCAAACTTAATGCTTTGGTAAAAATATCTGCTGTCATATCTTGCATTCTAAAGTACTACAATCTGACCTCTTCATTAAGAACTTTGCTTTTGACAAAATGATACTTCAAATCAATGTGCTTGCTCCTAGAATGAAATTTAGGGTTGGTTGATAAGGCAATGGCACTTTGATTATCACAAATAATAATGTCGGAGCATATTGATTCAAACCGATATCTGAGAGTAAGTTTCTCAACCAAATTGCTTCCTTTGTAGCTTGTGAGGCTGCGATATACTCTGATTCAGTAGAAGATAGAGCTATCGAAGATTGCTTACGATTGTTCCAGGAAATTGGACCATTGTTGAGGAAGAATGTAAATCCGGAAGTGGATTTATGAGTGTCTATGTCTCCTGCCCAGCCTGCATCTATAAAACCATTGAGTGAATTGGGCTTGTCATTGCCAACTACTCCATAACAAATGCAAAAGTCATAATTGCATCGTGATTGCCTACGACTGATCCGACAACGGCCATCTATTGTGAAGGAGCAATGTATTGAGCAACATCCTCTTGGAGAGCCTCCGTAGGAAAGGACGTGGTGAAAGATGAGGAACCAAAAGGGAGACCCAAAACACGAATGCCATATGAGAGGGCAAGGAAGCCTCGTGGAGAAACAAAGTAAGAAGAAAGACCTTGGTGATCACATTAAACATTTGAGAGGTTGTCCTGACAAACCCAATGAAGTCAGCAATTGCTCAAAGAAATGATGAAAGGCATGGAGTACCACAAAAGCTGTTAGACCGATAGTTATGAGTGTCATCTGTCACAAAAGGAAATAACTAACAACGAAGAAAAGCCTCCTCTTTGAAAGCACGAACGGCACCGAAATGAGTAAGATCCCTAATGAGTAACAACAAACCCAAAGGATCCCCTAAGGACCCCCTTAGTGTGTGTACATGTGTCCTTGGAGAGGCCACATAATGGTTATAAAAGAGAGGTGTATACCATGATGTTTCTGAATAAAACAGAGAGAGAGAGAGAGAGAGAGAGAGAGAGATATAGATGGCGGGGAAAGATGACGAGGAGGTCGAGCGAGGGCGTTTGCTGCTCTCGCAGCTAGATCGCTTGCTCGACGCCGACCCCTTCATGTAATCCTCAGCCTTGCCTGCCTTCTTTGTACCTGAATCTACATCTTTCTTGCAAGCCTACGAGCTGATGAATATCTTTGTTTTTTTTTTTTGGTTTTTGGTGTCACAGTGATGAACTTGGATTTGTACATCCATCTGAGCTTGTGCGGTTGAAATCTGTTAGTGATCACTCAATTGCTGAGGCTGCAGATGTGGAACCAGAGAGCAAACATACACATTCGTATGAAGAAAAGAAGCAGTATGCCGGTGGAGGTGAAGAATTTGCATACGGACATAAGGAACATAATGACCTATCTTGCGACGACTGTGCTTTCTGGTGTCATGATCACAAGCTTGCAATAGCATCTCCAGTCTTACTTCTAATGTACAAAGCGGCAAAGGAGGCTTTTATAGCAATAAAGAAAGAGTATCTAATTTATCCAAGGCAGGATGGATTGAGTTCTAAATCCGAAATGATCGGACGGAATCAAGGCTACCAGCAAAAGCTCATGAGCTGTACTCGGGCTCTGGTTTTAATCAACAGCGATCATGCGAGTGCTTGGAATGCCAGGTTTGTAGCTCTTGGATATATGTTACTGTCATTATTCCACATCATGATTTGTAGCAATTAGATGCTAATTTATACGTGAATGTATTATCATAGTGATGGAAGTCAAAATGCACGCAATTGGTGTAATTTTTAAGAAATATTTTTCTTCAATCAAATGCAAGAAAACCTACCTTTTTTCTTGTAGTTTCGTTTCGTTTCGATTCAGATTGACAGGGTCTAATGTTGAATCAAGTTTAACCAAGATCAATTTCTGTAGTCCACTTACGGTTGGGCTCCCCCCTAGAAGGTCAGTCCTTGCCTATGTGTCTAGTTCTTGCCAAGTGACTTACTAGTCATCAAATGGTCTATCCGAGTGGCCTAGTCTAGCGACCAACCATGCTCATCCTCAATCCCTGACAATAACACATTGGTTATCTGGAGAAACTTCCTGTTTTTACTAATAAAAGATGGGAAAACCCATGGGAGTACAAAGGAATGCATGTTGAAAGCGTAATGGCCATAAGGTGAATTGAGATAATGTACAACTATAGCAAAGCAACAATCTCACAGAGTATCTACATAAAGCCTACTGCTTGGTGTAAGTCGCTAGTTAAGACAGTTGGAAGTTTAGGTAGTGCAGGAAGCTGTGAAACAGATCATAATTGTCCTATAGTTGGAATGGTCATTCTTATTGCACTATTGAATAATATGTGACCATATCTTAGGAAAGTCTTCGATTGATATTTAATCAGACAAATCTGAGATAAAAGGACCAAGAATCTCTGTACCCCTTTTGAAAAATTAAGCCTCGAGCTCCACGATATCATGAGCTTTGCCATTAGAAGATTTAGAAATTTCATTTTCATGAAAAAACCCATGAGTGGCTGTTGATGGAATATCCATAATACTGTCCACTTCATATAATTATTTCTGAGGCCTCCACGTTGCTTTGACCCATATAAAGCAAGAAGCCCGTCCAGATGTTCCACGCCTCATGAATGTTTCGATAGTCAGGAAAGTTGACACAACTCCACCAGTTTGTCAAAGTCGGCTTGCCAAGGGTATCAATTTCCTAGCACTTCTCTTATTGTTGTGCGAGGACAGTTTTGTGGTAGAGATGTTCAGGTTCTATTTGACACTGGGTGCACTCATAATGTGTTGAATTTGACTTTGGTACAGAAGTTAGGTGTGAGGATATGACCATCCACCAATACACAATGGAAATGGTTGATGGAAAGGGTACAAAGATTTGAAATAAGAGGGTCGTGGGCATTCCACTCACTGTACAAAGTTACACAAAAGAGTTGGATTTTGAAACATGGCTTGCATGATTTGGTGTGGTTCTGGGCATTGTTGACACGTGATACGGAAGCCACACATAGCCTAGAATACTCATTTGATGGTGTGACACATTGCTTTCGTGGTGAGTGGAATGTGCCTCCTGGACCGCTTGTTTTACCTACACAGTTGCATAGGATCCATGTGTGTTTGCTTTCTAGTTGATATTTCTACTAATACTAGTCAGAGTAGCATGCAATGTGTGCAAACTAGTACTGTTCCCAATTTGGATTAAGAGATTAGGAGGGAGTTTTCAGATGTGTTTATAGATGATCTTCCATCTATTTTTCCTCCTGAAGAGGAATGTTGAACATAAGATTGAACTAATACTCGGATCATGTCCTATCAATAAATGTCCTTACAGAATGAGTCTTAAGGAGGAAGAGGAAGTGAAACGGATGGTCAATTATCTAGCCAAAGGGCAGATACGACCTAGTTATTCTGCTTTTGCCTGGCGTATGTGTGAAGATTGCAGGCCCTCGAAAGGCCTATGTTCTAGATACGGGTGCAACTGACATTCTTGTGGGAGCAATGCTGATGCAAGAGGGAAGGCTTGTAGCCTACGAGAGCAAGAAGCTCACCTCCGCACAACGTAATTATCCAAAAGGAGTTGTATACCATAGTTCATGCATTAAAGGCATGGATGCATTATCTATATGGATAAAAATTTGAGGTATTCACTTATCATTATAGCAAGCCAGATGGCCTGAGCTTAGCAAGAATTCGTAATGGAGATTAAGAAAGGTGTCGAGAATTGTGTGGCAGATGCACTATATCAAATGTCATTTGCAGTCACCGAAAATCAGCAGGAAGATCCTCACCTTAAGAAAGTGAAATAGGATGTATCGTGTGGCAGATACACTATCTAGTGTAGTGTATCAGATGTCATTTGTAGTCATTGAAAATGACTTACTATTTGAGATAAGAAAGGCTCAACAAGAAGGACCTCACCATAAGAAAGTGGAACAGGTGGTTAGTCATGGCCATGCAGAGTTTCAAGAGGACAGTCCTTCCACCTTGGTTCGCACTTATCCTAAGTAATCCATAGAAGATGGAATAGTGATGAGAAATGGTAAGGCTCTTATTCCAGCTTGTGAGGTGCTGTGAAAGAGGATCTTACATCTCTATCACAATAGCCCTAGTGTTGGTATCCTGGTGTGGATAGGACCTATGAGTTTATACGACTGTCGCCATAACTTTTGGTGGTCTAAACTTAAGAAAGAAGTAGACCATTTTGGGACACACTGTTGTAAGTGTCAAGTTAATAAGGCTAAAAGCCTAAACCCGTACTTGAGGCTATGGACTTTACTACATGTTTACCACGTACGCAACAACAACATAATGCTATCTTAGTTGCAGTTGATAGACCCACTGAAATGGCCTTTTTATCCCAACTATTAATAAGATTGATGCACCCAAAACTGTTAATTTGTTTATGCAGCATGGACTTCATGGATTACCTAGATGCATTGTGTCTAATAGAGACTCTCAATGTACTAGTAGTTTTTGGATTGCAATATTTGAGAAGTTCGAGGCGCAGTTGGGAATGAGTAGTATTGATCATCCTAAAACGGATGGACAAATAGTAAGTCAATCAAACTTTGAAAGACATGCTTAGGGTGCATGTGAGTGACAGGCAAACACAATGGGAGTGTTACTTGCCATTGTTGGAGTTTGCTTATAGTGATGGAAAGAATGCATCTACAAAGATGAGTCCTTTCAAGCTAAATTATGGTTTTAGACCAGCCAGTTGTTACGAGCTCATAACCAGTGCCGAACCCTAGAGAACACAGATAGGTCAGATACCATAGTCAGGGTCGTGTCCAACGTACATGACCAACAGGGCAAGACAGTGTGAGTAGTGTGCCCCAACACGGTCCATAGCCATGGCGGGCCTAACACAGCCTAGGGACCCTGTCAGCAGGATAGGGCCCCCAGTTGGGTCCCGACGTGCAGTCAGCCACGTCAGTGACACGTGGCCGACACTTGGCAGTTGCATGCTACCAGTCCTCACACTGGGCTAGGAGGGGCTTACTCTATATCAGGGAGTAGGCAAGGTTGGGTGGATCAGTTAGTGTTTGCCCTACTGTGGTGTTAGGATCTATTACACTGGTATCAGAGCCATCTCCATCCTAGGGAATTCAGTTTTCAGCAGTGGAGAAAGTAGCTAGATTGCTCAGAACTTCTTCAAGTTTTCAGAAAGTAGAGGAGCAGGGCCAGCGCTGTAGGAACAGTCTCCTACTGAGGAAATCTTGGTGGATTTACTTGCTTTTTTGACAGAATCCGAACCAGAATTCAGGGGTAGTTCCATCGCTGCAAAATCAGATAATTACTTCTGATTTTTGAGTGTAAAACACTGTAATCTGAGCGGAAATTCAAGAGGAAAGCTAGTACAGATCCAGCGCTGATAATATCTTCTGAAATCCTGAGTTTTGGAATCCGTTTGAGGCCCTTTAGTCTGATTTTCAGTAGCCACAGATCTGAAAGACAAATAGCGAGGGTAGTAAATCAGGGTTGTAGATGATTTTTAGGCCATAAATCTGGAGTTGGTGGGCCCATAGAACTGTTGGCCAGTCCGCGAGGGTCTACAATAAATCAAATTTAGTTTTTTGCCTACAGTTTAAGCTTGATATTTGATTTTCGAGCAGGCAGTTCAGCGAGCAGAGGCCTTCACAAATTCGGATTTGGTACATCTGTTTTTTGACTCCAATCTGGGAAAATTTGATCTACCCGAGTTGTTAATTTGACACTGAGGGTAGGAGCAAGGGAAATCAGAGATTTGCTTGCATCTTGGCATCCTGGTTCCTGATTTTTCCGGACAGCAGGTCTGAAAGCAGTTGAAGAAGATCTGAAAGGGCTTTTCCTGATTCTCTCTGTGGAAGTACAGTTCTCAGAAAGAGCTAAGTTTTCTTTCCCTCCTTGTACAATTGTAAATTAGTCTTTTAGACTTTTTTTCCTTCAGAGGTTAAGGTAGCTCTCTTTCAGTTCCGAAGATGACCACTCCTTAGGGACCTGATCAACCCCCGGAGAGAGGCTTCGACGAACTTGAAACAGAAGCCTTGGCTTACAGAAAAGGGAAGGAACCCATGGAAGTGGAAGAACAGGAACAGTTCGCCGAAGAACTCGACGAACTGGTTACCAAGGAGCAGTTTCTCCAATTGGTAACAGAAGTGGGTGAACTGAAGTTGGCATTAGCCAATTTCAAGTCCAGTGTGGACGACTCGTTCGTTGAACTCAAAAACTTGATTTTGAGTTCCGCGAAAGAAAAAAGATAAGAAAGATAAAAAACAAGTTCATTTTGTTCAGACTGTATGTTTCCCCAGTGACTCGGCAGCTTCTGAGATCAAAGTGTATCATGAAGATCATGAGCACTGTTGCCAGCTGACCTCTGCAATGCTAGCGAGACCCTTCAGCTTTGGGCCGCATGACCTAGTACGTATGCATGGGAAAGTTGGTAACCAGCCAGTAAGAGTTACGGTTGATGATGGGGCAACCCATAATTTCATCAACTACACCCTGGTTAAAAAGCTTAAACTACCAGAAGTACCTAGTTAGCACAGGTACATAGTTTCATTAGCTAAGGGTGAAGTTAAAAAAATATGGGAAACTATGGTAAGTAAGTTAAATCTTGGTATTCAGGGGTACCAATATGAAATAAACTTTCAGATAATGCACCTGGATCGTACAGACATTGTTCTCGGGAGAGATTGGCTCTACAGTTTAGGACCTTCCCTCCACAGAAACTATCAGGAGAACACTCTCAGCTTTCAGCATAAAGGCCGAGAGATCCAGTTGCATGGGGAGCATGATGTTCCCAACAGTCCTATGGTCTGCAGTTCAGAGCTCTGTCAGCTAATCGGAGACGAAGACCATCAGGTATTCTTATGTGACTTTCAGTTTATTCCTGAAGTTTCTATTTCCAGTTCTATTCAGCAGAAAATCAATAAATTAGAAACTTTATTGTCTAAATTTAAAGATGTTTTTCTTGAAGATTTACCACATGGTTTACCACCTAGCAGAGAGGTAGATCATGTAATAAACCTAGTACCAGGTACAGCACCTGTTTCTAAACCTCCGTATCGGGTCAGCCGAACAGAGGATGAAGAAATAACTAGGCAGTTAACAGATTATCTTGGGAAAGGCCAAATTCAGACCAGTAGTTCACCATGGGCCTCACCAGTCCTATTGGTGAAAAAGAAAGAGGGGTCTATGCGTCTTTGCGTAGATTACAGAGCCCTCAATAAAGTCACAATTAAGAATAAATACCCTATGCCTCGGGCAGACGAGTTGTTTGACCAACTCGACGGGGCTAAGTTTTATAGTAAAATAGACCTCAGATCGGGATATCATCAAGTCCGTATAAAATCGGAAGATGTCTCAAAAACAGCTTTTAGGACTCGTCACGGTCATTATGAGTTTAAGGTGATGCCATTTGGGCTCACAAATGCTCCAGCTACCTTTATGACCTTGATGAACAGTGTCCTCAGACCATACTTGGGTAAGTTTGTAGTCGTATTTTTAGATGACATCCTCGTCTACAACAAAACGAGGAAGGAGCATCTAAAACACCTCAGAAAGGTGTTTCGACTGCTCAGAAAGCATAAGCTCTATGCTAAACAATCCAAGTGTAAATTCTTCGTTGAAGAAGTAGCATATTTGGGTCACATTATCTCTTTAGATGGGATTAAGATGGACCCAAATAAGGTTAAAGCCATACTTAGTTGGCTGAGACCTCAGAATATTTTGGAACTTCAGATCTTTCTTGGTCTGGCGGGATATTACAGACGATTTGTCAAGGAATATGCTCAGATAGCAGTTCCTATGACAAATCTCCTTAAGGGGAAGGGAAAGGAGTTCATTTGGGAGTCCGCACAGCAGGAGAGCTTTGATGCTCTCAAAACAACCTTAGCTACAGCACCAGTTTTAAAGGTCGTCGACCCCAATCAGCCATTTGTGGTCGAAACAGATGCTAGCGACTTTACAGTAGGTGCTGTGCTAACCCAGGGTGGACGACCAGTTGCGTTCGAGAGTAAAAAACTCGAGCCAGCTCAGACTAGGTACAGTGCCTATGAAAAGGAACTCTTTTCTATAGTTCATGCCCTTAAGAATTGGAGGCATTATTTGTATGGTGCCAACTTTGAGGTCATGACAGACCATGAGAGTCTCAGATACCTTTGCAATCAACCTGAGCTTAGAGGTCGGAAAGCTTGTTGGGCAGAGTTGACTTATGCCGATTTGGATCATACGCCAAGAGAGTTTGACGAAGGAGACATGGTGTTTCTCAGAATTCCAAAGGACTCAAACCCCCAAGACAAAGAAGTGTTATAAGTTGTCACCTAGATATTGTGGACCTTGGAAAACTGTTAAGGAAATTTATAGTGTTGCTTATAATTGGATTTGCCTGTTGATTAACTGGTGTACGTCCATCTTCCTTGAAGAAACTTGCTTCACTTAAGAAGACTTTATATTGATTTTCTAAGGATGATCAGTAACCTGTCAATTCATAGAAATGAACCAATTGTTTTTCTTGAGGCTAAACAACAACCTATATTGTTGATTTTCAACGGCTAATCAACAACCTTGGCTTCCAAATCTTATACCAGAATCTACCACATGACAGAACATGAACTTGGATAGATTCAAGAACTTGAAGAAACAACTTTTCTCCAACTCAAAACAAATGTTACTAATAGAATTGATCTCACTTGGTACCACCACATGAACAATCAACTATGACTTGGATGGTATCCAGGAATCACTTGACAACCACAACAAACAATCACCTCAATTACTCATAAAAATCTCAAGTGATACTAGTTTAGATAGACAAGAAAGTTTCTAAAACATGACCAAGTTACTATGACCTAATTAGAAACCAAACCAATACAACCTAGAATGATGACCACACAACTTGTCACTCCTGTCAATTATAACAACGAACTTATCATTTGCCACCATGATAAGAAACTGTGAATCAATGAAACATCCTCTATCGATTTACCTACATAGACTCATAGTCTATACTTCTCATGCAACTCCTTAAAACTTGCACCATTGTCGATTCCAACCTCTACAAAGCCTTGTCTAATCTTAGAACTTCTGAAGTTGACCTTCCTTCAATATGCTTGTTGGTAGCCGCTTCTGCAGCTTCAGCAACACCATGATCATTGATTGTCTTCCCCTGCCATCTCCCTCGCCGTCACTTGTTTCATGTAGTTTTCCTTTGCGACCTCTCTTACCTTCAACGCGTCCATACCTCCATCATGGATCCCAGACATTCCAAATGGTGACCCCTTCTTCCATATTTCATCTGTTGAGTCATCCTTCAATACCTCACGCTTCTCCTTTGTGGTAAAGGCAGCTCCGGTAGCAACAGGAATGTCCTCTCCAATAAAAGCATACCCTTCCAAAACATTGTGCTCCATCAAAAACATCTGCATAGATCCACCCTGGCCTCGACAACACCCAGTTGCTTTTCCGAAAAACTCACTCATCACCTGGTGAGCAAGGACGCGTGCTCTCCTTTGCTCAGAGCATGCACATGGTCTTTGTAAGTGCTCTGATACCATGGTAGTAAATCGACTTGATCATACAAATAACCCAAGACAAGATTCCTATTGTGGTTAGACAATAGCCAAACACACGAGAGAGAACACAAATGATGGAAACTCCAACTATGTCCCATTGCAAACTATAACCTGTCAGGATCAAGCTCACTGATTTCCAATAGCAAGTACCGCCTGACCTTCAGTGATCTGCATTCTGAAAATTAATAAAAAAAATTCCAGCGATTTGGTGTATTCTGCAGATCTGTGGGTATCTCTTCCAGCGATCTGACCTGTTCACCTGCAGGTCCGTGGGCATGTTATTCCAGCTATCTGACCTCTTCCAGCGATCTGACCTATCCTCCAGCGACCAACATCAGATCTGAAGCGAACAGTTCCAGCTCTAATCATAACTATGTTGTGATCATAAAATCATTGTCTCCACGCTTTGCTGTCATACAGCAACCTGAGATTCCTCCTTTCAGCTCAGCTCCTCCTTGTAGCACCAGATCTTCTCACAAAACCGCCACTGTTATGAATGAAGATCGAAACTGAGAGCTGGCTAGGGACACCACCTACACACGCTTTTCTCCTTGAAGATGATGGCCAAATCAATCCCTTGTGAATTGAATTTGTTCGTTAGAGTACCACCTTGTTGTCTCAAATCTTGAACCACGCTCTAATTCCATGTTTAAAAACCGACTTGATCATACAAGTAACCCAAGACAAGATTTCTATTGTGATGAAACAATAGCCAAACACATGAGAGAGAACATAGGTGATGGAAACTCCAACTATGTCCCATTACATATGAGGTAGGGCGCACTACATTCTTATACACTTTGATCTATACCAAAAGCAAAAGCAATTAATGTCTCTACATATAGTAAAAGCACTAACACCTGTGTATAGCAATAACTTGTGCTCCAAATCAAGCACTAGAATCACGAACTTGTCTAACTATAGTCTAACTAGACTTTTACTAAATATAGATAAGGGCCCCTAGAATTAGCACGCAGGCATGGCCCGATAATCCTAATTAACCTAGATGATAACATTAGGGGTACTAATGTCAACATTAACTCTAACAGAACCAATCATGAACCAATCATGACACTCCCAGTAAATGTCAGCTTTTCGACACTATGGTCACTTCCACAATACTCTACACAGCTAAGGCTTGGTGCACAAGTCTTACATCCTCTGAATGGGCTAGTATATCACGAATATAGGTCGCCATGCTTTCTCAGATGATATAGGCCAAGCCCTTAGTCCCCCATCAAATCATCATTGACGAGTTTCAGCTGATGCCATCTTTCAACTCATACATTATATCTAGAGAGCCTTGATGCTTTCTCCTAACAAATAGTCATACATGTTGATCACCTCTTTAATGCAGCTTCATGGCCAAGTTTTTTAGTGCTCTTGGTACTCACAAGCTGCCTGCCTTCTAGACTCATTTGGCGTTATCATTTCCACTCTTCCAATAGGCACCAATGAGTATACAGACGCTCTACCTATCAATCTTATCTTCAATGTACCTAGCAGGGACAATTGGGTGTCAAACCTGACTTTTATGGGACTCACTTCTTAGAGTTGGATTCATCAGTTTCCCAATCTAGCCACAATACTTGCATTATGGTTTATCACATTGTCTGAGATTCACCTTAGGACAAATCAGAATATCTTCACATCAACTTGCGGTTGAAATAGGATGTTTCCAGGGTATACCACGCGAGAATAGGATATGTCTAGGGGAGATTAAGATTAAGGAGCACTTCATTTTCAAATGTCCTGCTTATGGGAGACATGATTGCTTATTCAAAGACTCAATACTATCTTACTCTCATCACTTATGAGGCCCTTATGATACGTGAGATGTCCTTGTTGCAAAGACATTTGTGCCAAGATTAGTCAAATCATCATGATTCACAGCCTCAGACCACAACTTTCTTCTCCAAGAGAAGAGCTCTAACTCAAAGTTCTTTGAGGTCTTTGCTTGTAGAACTAGGTCCTACTTGTACACGGTTTCTCATGATACCAAGTTAAATACTCAACCTCGCAATATTCTGCATAGAGAGATTAACACATAGAAAGGAATATTTTCCAGAGTTTTCCCTCATAGCTGGGAATCCCTAAATCATGAACTTCCAAAATTAGAGCCAGGAGTCGTTTGGTCGTCATACTAGAAGGTCAAGGCCTTGCATGTGTTTGGTCCCTACGAAATAACTTACCAGGGACCAAGTGAACCTGTTACCTGATGTAATCAATCATGGACCATAGGTTCACATCAATCAATAAGGTGTATAGAACAAAGTGCAAGCCTTAGTTATGTGGGTAGGACTTTGGTCGTTTTGGGGATGGATATCTGGAAATAGGCTTCCATATTTGGTACGAGTTTATGTTCTGCTTGATCTTTGTTAGCATGGTCTTTGTTCACTTGATCTTTCATGGAGAAGGATTGCATAGTTTAGTATTTTTTTTGCACATGGCATACTAAGCCTCTTGCTTTTGTTGGGCATAAAATGATTTCTTGATTGCTTAAGAAACGAGTTGAACTTGAATTCACTCTTGTTCTTTACGACTTTGTTCTTTACCATTTGTGGATTCAATATGTAAAAGTTTATCATGATTAACAAAGCAAGTCCTTGTTAGAGATAACAGTTTTTGTATGATAAAGGCTACTCAGACTATATCCAATTGCGCAAGCTTATACTAGTATGATCTAGCATTTTTGTTGCAACTTCATCTTGGAACTTTTGTACTTTAAGCTACCTTTATAGCCTGCCAACTCCTTGTGTTCTAGAACTGGGGGTTTATTAACGTTGGTAATTTTGTAAAACCTCTTTTCTGAAAGCTTAACATCTTCCACTTTTGCTATGTTTAAATTCAGGAAAAGGATACTTTTGATGGGATTAAAAGATGATCTCATGGCAGAACTTCGTTTGACCAGGCTTGTCTTATCCTGTGCTCCTAAGAGTGAGGAGGCTTGGGCTCACAGGTTTGACACTTGAAGTTGCCAACCTAGTTAAAAGAGACATGTTATGTAGTATATGACATCTTAGTGCTCATTCTATGCTAGGATTAACATTTATTGTTACTCCCAACATGATGGCAGAATAAAGATTGTCCTTGAGATGTACACGAGAGCTGTTCTCTAAGGGTGGCACAAGAAGCTTTTGAAGACATTGAAGGATGTTTTTTCTTTTTCTGATACAGAAGTAGTTCGCCTACAAGCTATAATCAATCGAAAAAAGTGAAGGATCTTCATGAGGCAATGTTAGAGATGTCTATATGAAGGGTAGAGGAAGACTATTCAATTTTCTCGATAGGTTAAAGAGGTTTTGGTTTTTGATGATGCAAAAGTTAATTTTCAATCTTTGATAGTGGCTTCTAGTAGTTTTGATTCAAATCCTTCAATATATTCTCTTTGTTTAGACAGATGGACTTCGTGTTTTCTTGGGATTTTGTGGTTTGTAGCAAGATACTTTGTAAGTTATGGAGCTTAAATTCTAGATGATTATTTACAATTTTTCTTTATATTTGAAAATTTTCAAGCTTTCATCAATGAACTAGAAAGAGAAGATTGCAAAAGGTTAAACTCTATAGCCACGCCACTAGTACATGATGTGAAAAAGATCTGCAATATACAAAATGTACTTACATTCATGAATTGATATCCTGTTCATCGAAGTAAGCAAAATTGTAGTAAACAATACACAAGATGCTCAAAATTGTTTAGATATTGAGTAGTGATAAATACAATAGAAAATAGGCTCATGTAATCCCCTTAAGGTTTCACTAATGCATCAATATACTAAACTATTACGTGGCCATAATTTTTTATATAAGCTGTTTCTTGAAACATTTATCAATGGATTAGAAAGAGAAGATTGTGATTGCTTAATATCATAATACAAGACATGGATAGTTACATTCATGAATTGAGATCATATTCATCAAAGTAAGCAAAATTTTAGCAAGTAACATTCAACAAGATGCTCAAAAGTGTTATGATATTGAGTAATGACAACCACAATAGAAAAGAGTCTCATAGCATTTGCTAAGGTTTCATCAATGCATCATTACACATCTAAGTGACAATTTTGTATATGAGTTGCTTCTATTACCTAGCATGAAATATATAGAGGACAGTTGGAAGTGGCAAAGTTTGATTTCATCGAGTGTTGGGAAAAAATTATGGCACACACTTGCAGTAGCTATTCACATTTAGTGGTTGTGTGCAATGTTGTGCTCGATGATGCCTTATTTTGCACTTGAAGCATAAAACCCTCACACAAATTTAATTTGTACAAGCTAGGTTATGACTACTTGTCAATGTTTCACGAATTGCCGATTCGAACAATGAATCGCGGTTCGAATCGGAAAAGTTTTCGAATCGGTTTTAGGGTTTAGGGTAAAAAAAGGTTCGAATCGATTTTTTGATCATTGCAATAAACATACAGTTATCTGGTAACAACAATATATGGATAACTATATGGTTGTAATCTATACTTGTGTAAATGTAGGCTATATGTTGTATCTAACTATATGTTACACGTTTCCAACTAACCCGTCACAATGGTAACAAGATATCTCCTAGGTATTGTGGGCCGATTCGAATCCTTAAGTTACTATATATGCTTAAGTTATATATGTATAGTTAGTATTATTAAGCTACTCAACCACTACTACTAGAAATATAGTAACAATACAACATATAGTAACAAGATATCCTTAAGTTACTATATATGTCGTATTGAGCACACAATCCTTAAGTTACTATGTGCTGTATTTAACTATATGTTGGCTATATGTTGGATTCGAATCAGTCCACAATACCTAGGAGATATCTTGGTGCACTTTTGATTAGTAACAACTCAGTCTTAAGAGGTACCAACAAGAAAACCATATATCTTGAATTGCATGGGAAAACTCTCATTGAAGCATTGGAGAGATCTGGCTGCACTATCTCTAGCCGTTGTTGCATTGGAGTCTAAACTCTACAACACTAGTACCATGTGTAGTATTCTTAAGCTTGTCGGGCTAATCGGCCTCAACCACAGGTCAGCTCAAGTGAACACCTCTGAGTGAATACATGTTTTGTCATAAGCAACATTTCTTAAGGCATATGCTCCACCCATGCTTTTTGAGTTACGCAAAGATATGCATGTTACATATCTTCCCAACCCAAATTGTCATTAGAGTCAAAATTAGAGTATTGTGGACCATTTGTGACAAGTTAGTTGGGAACATGTTTGTGAATGGGAATGTGAACATTTTCAAGGAAATGGAAACGACGCATCATTATAGTACATATTGTAACCCTCTCTCCTTGTCTACTTTTTTAGGAAGAAATAGAGCTTCTCCATGGTTAAATCGATTCACCTTGCATGAGAAGAGACCTAGATATGTTTAATTACAAAGAACAATTCATGTCTTAGATTTAGGGTGAGGATATAACTCAATCTTGATGAAAGCAATATATGAAGTAGCTAGTGAGTACTTTTATGCCAAGCAAATAGTTTGAAACAATATCTTAGCTTATTGGCATGTATACTTTGTTAATAGCCATGTGATTGAGTTAGATGAGTAACATCTAATGCAAGTATGTACAATGGGATGCCTAGGATGTTTCTTCTACTATTAAAATTTATCTACATAGTAGATTGTTTATCAGGAAACAACCTTGTAACCTCTTTGGTGGCTTTTGCTAGGCGTTGGGTAATTGGATGTATTAAAGGATATCATACAGTTCTTGATGGAGTTTTGGAAGGTGACTCCAAGTTGATTGAACTTATTGCTGAGGTCTCTCTCTCTCTCTCTCTCTCTCTCTCTCTCTCTCTCTCTCTCTCTCTCTGCAAGTTAACTTTCGTAGCTTTTGAAATGGTGTAACAAGTGACAATACAGTTTTTGTTCTCATGCAATTTTTCCTATTTTGAGCTTGACAATGATTAAGATTTATACTTCCAAGAACTTATTGTGTGGATGATTTAAAGGATATTGTAACATGGAGTCGAGATCAAGGAGAAAGATGTCAGTTCTGTGAAGCTATGTGCGTGCACAATAATTTATTGTTGTTAGGGGTCGAAGTATTTATACATCTATTTCTTGCTTACTATTTTAGTATTCATGTTTTTTACGTGGCCTTTAATTTGTGCTAGTTCATGGCAGTGCTTATACTCTATAATAAAATGTGCTATGTTAGCCATGTAAATGAGTATTTTCTCTTAAATATCTCAATTTTTGATATCTTTTAAAGCTTGTTGGTTTTCTTGATTATTGTATTTCGATCAAGAAGTGTTGGTTGGAACTCTATATTAGTGGTTATATTATTGGTAGTTAACACCTTAATAAAAATGTTACTGAAGAAGTAGCAATGTGTAGACCCAGTAACCTAGGTTTGGTAGCTTTTTGGAAGGTTTCCTTAAGGACCTCCAAATATTGTAAGTAAACTAATGTTTGGAGGAATCTATCCTAATGACTCATGTGAACTCAATTCCACAATTAGTGGTGATAAGTGCAATTTTTAAGAATTTCTATAAGCTAGGCTAGGTCTGGTTCAGAGGTTGATGTTTGTGATATAAGGTTTCAATTAGAATAGAACAACGTTAACATAATTTGCATGCCTCATCTATACATATATATATATATATATATATATATATATATATATATATCATAGATCCAGCGGTACTAGGATCCGCGGATCTCGGTACCGCGGATCCACTGATCCGCGGTACCAAAAACAATCCCAAAAACAATTTTTTTTTTTTGTTTTTTGCGAAAACAGCAGAGGAATTTTTTTTTTTTTAATTTATTATGGTGCTGCCCTAGTACTGCGGATTTTTGGGCGGCACCATAACCGCGGTACCACCATTATGGTATCGCGGTACCATAATGGCGGTACCACGTGCCACTATGATACACACACACACACACACACACACACACACTAGTGGGTTAGCCCGTCGTTTACAGGTGGCCGACAATTTGGGTGGCGGCTTGTGGTCGAGACGTGTGGGTGATGCTCAGAGCGGGCGTTTGATGATCTACTTATCCATCCTCCCCCTCGTGGTTTGTGGCACAAGGGGTGAAGCTTCTAAAGGTGATTGGTTGCTTCTACTTGGTTGGGTGGTTCTCCATAGTGTGTTTTCCTTTGTGTTTGTCTTGTAAGCATGATCTTGAGGAGCTTTCCCTCATAGTGGTGGCCTCATGTCTACCATGCAAGCATGTTGCAGGTTGCCACATAGGCTTGCGATAGGCTTGTGTGGCAAGCCAACTAGGCTCTGCAATACCTTGAGAGGACCCAAACACTCTAATTGAGACATATGGAGTAGTGCATGTACGTGTGACTGATATAGGTAGGAGGAATGCATGAAGAGCTGTGATCTATTTATAGTTGACGTGCATGGGGATTGCATGGACTCATGCACAGGATCCTACTCTATATATTGAGGTAGTGATTATTCCGTCGACGACTTTGGTCTAGGTCACCAGATGAGTTCTTCTCCTCTTGCTATCACATGGCATGGCTTGGGGGGCTAGATCCAGGAGGTTTCTCCAGGAGGGATCTAGGATTGGTTGGGTGGTTTTGCTCCATAGTCTCTCTTGTGTTTTCCTATCCTCATCTTAGGGGTTTTCCCTAGTGGTCTTTACACAAGTCTTGCAAGCTTAGGGTTTGCCACGTGGCAAATCACGTAGGTCTAACGTAGGCTTGTGTGGCAAGCCAACCAGGCTTTGCCACGTAGGCCTGAGTGGACCTAGAGAGAGAGAGGTGGGGCTCAAAAGCTGCCACGTAGGCCTACCATAGGCTTGTGTAGCAGGCCACATAGGCTTGCTATCTACCAAGCCTGCATAGGCTGCCACGTGGCAAATCATGCAGGCTAGGGGTTAGCCACGTGGCAAACCACGTAGGCCCATCATACGCTGGCAAGCCAACCAAGCTCTGCCTACGTGGTCTGCTATTTGCCAAGCCTGTCGCACACTGCCATGTGGCAAGCCACGTAGGTCTACCACATGGCAAATCATGCAGGCTTGAGGTTTGCCATGTGGCAAGCCATGTAGACCTACCATAGACTTGTATGGCAAGCCAACCGGGCTTTGCCACGTAGGCTTGAGTGGACCTAGAGAGAGAGATATAGGTGGGCTCAAAAGTTGCCATGTGGCAAGCCACGTAGGTTTGCCACATGGCAAATCATGCAGGCTTGAGGTTTGCCATGTGGCAAGCCATGTAGACCTACCATAGACTTGTATGGCAAGCCAACCGGGCTTTGCCACGTAGGCTTGAGTGGACCTAGAGAGAGATATAGGTGGGCTCAAAAGTTGTTGGCAAGCCACGCAGGCCTACCATAGGCTTGCGTGGCAGGCCACATAGGCATGGCATAGGTCTGATTTCTGCCACGCAAGCATGTCGCAGGCTACCACATAGGCTTGTGTGGCAAGCCAACCAAGCTCTGCCATGTAGGCTTGAGTGGTTTTACAGATCTGTATAGTGAATGCAAATATACTCAAGTCAATGAATGCAACCAATCCTAAACAACCAGAAAGTTCTGACAACCAGCAAGTCTTTGAAAAGTAGTGTTTTGAGACTTTTTTTAGCTATTTTTGCAAAAATTAAAATAAAATAGGATTTTTCCGTACCATGCCTACCCCATGGAAGCGGTTCATATATATATATATATATATCTAAGGAAGTGGACCCTGGACGCGGACGCGCGTCCGTGTTCGCAGGGGTGCGTCAGGGGGTGGACGTGTCCTTTTGCAAAAATTTTTTTTCAAAAAAAATAAAATAAAGGCCCCTCCCCTCTCGCTCCCACATGCCCAAAATGAAATAAAAACAATTTTCCTCCCCCCTACCCCCCCCCCTCCGGGATTAGTTATCAAAGGGTGTCTGGCACATACTTGCCCCCTACTGTTAAAAAATAGGAAAAAGGTACCCAAAAAAGTTTGCAACAAACCTAACCACTATCCATGCCTCCCATAACTGAGATATTACCAAACAACGATGACTAATGAGCAGTCCATAAATTATTATGAACTAAGCTCAAAAAAGAGAGAAAAAAGCGGCAAAGAAAGATTTGAAAGAGTTTGGAGTGAAGATGATGGTTTACATGGCTTAGAGATTATTGGTTTAGGGTTTAGGGTTAGCTTGGTGAGAGCGAAAGCTTGGAGCGTGTATCAGTGACTGTCTCAAAGAAGTGAATGCTCACCAAAGGATTTGGGAGAAGTGAATGCTCACGAGAAGAGTGACAAGCTCTCAGGACCACAAGTTTCTGGGAGAAATCAATGCTTACCAGGAGATTGACTAGCTCTCAAGATAGGGAACCACAAGACCTACACACTACTATGTCTTATATGATGAGATCGGTTTCCCCCCGGATGAACTTCAACAGCTTACTAACTACTTATGCAAAACTGTGTCATTCACTACAGGGAACCACAAGACCTACACACTACTATGTCTCGGTTGATGAGATCGGTTTCTCCCTGGATGAACTTCAACAACTTACTAATTACTTATGGCACATCTTCAACACGCTGCAACACGCTGTCGAAATTTTGCGTACCAACACGGGGGCTCCGAAACATCTCCCAGTTTTCAGGTCCCGACTGGACAAAGTGTCCCTGAAGCTCGGTTCAATGTGAGTGAATGGTCACCAGAAGAGTGAATGGTCATCAAAACTGTGCCATTCACTACAAGGAACCACAAGACCGACACAATATCATGTCTTATATCAGCTTCTCAGGAAGGACCAATTGTGATTCCACTTCCAGAATTGCATGAGAACATGCAAACAAAAAACAAGGGGCCTTTGCAAAGTCTAGCTCTGGCAACCACCTGCCCCCTCCTGTTAAAAAAAAACAAAAAGGTACCTAAAAAAATATGCAACAAACCCAACCACTGCCCATGACTGTCTCGAAGAAGTGAATGCTCACCAGAGGATTTGGGAGAGGTGAACGCTCACCAGAAGAGTGACAAGCTCTCAGGACCACAAGTTTCTGGGAGAAATGAATGCTCACCAGAAGGCAAACAGCTCTCAAGACAACCGAACCACAAGACCTACACATTACTATGTCTTATATGATGAGATTGGTTCCCCTGGATGAACTTCAACAACTTACTAATTATTTATGCAAAACTGTGTCATTCACTACAGGGAGGCCCCGAGACCTACACACTACTATGCCCATTTCGCTAGACCTAATTGCGTTTCACACCCTGCGACGGGCCATTTTGACCGAACGATACCCGAATCGCGCCAGGCACGATCCTTTGGGTTCATATTGGGACCACGAATCTGTGGATTGTATTTCTTTGCATTATACACAAGTTCAAGTGGATGCTACACAAGTGCGATTTGTTAGGGATTGTTGTTTAGGGTGTAGGGTTAATTGTGCCATTTGTTAGGCTGTGGGGGTTTACTGTTTAGGGTTCAATGATTGGACATGATTCATATGATTTGAGAGACATGAAGATGCGCTTGTGTAAAACAATAGCTCAAGCATTTACAGTTTCCATACTACGTCCTCTCTCTCTCTCTCTCTCTCTCTCTCTCTCTCTCTCTCTCTCTCTCTCTCTTTCATTTTGCACCGAGCAAGCCATTTCTAACTAACCATAAAAATTGCGTAATTCAAACCATTTTTAACTAGCCATTCAAATTTCACATACCTAACCATTTCTAACCAACCACGATAAATTAGCCATGACACGAATAAACTGTAAAAAAATATATACATCTCATTTGATGCCAATGTACATGATGCTCTGTGTGTATCAATATCTACAAGTCTGTGCTAAAAAAATCATCCCTCTACGTGCCAGATGCATCTGCAGGGGTGTCAATTACAAAGTTTGCCTGGGAGTCTGGAGGCATCTGGGACTCCTTCAAGTCTGGGCCAACGCCTGCCAAGAGACGACTAGAAAAATCATCGGTGCGTCCCCTCTTGGCTGGCCTGCCTCTGGGTCTGCCGAAGGAACCCTCTATGGTACACTCCTGCCTGGGGGTCTCCCTATGCCACGAGGGGGTCTCTGAGAGGAATCGACTGCCTGTGATGCTCTGAGTTGTCTCTGCGCAATCTGTCTCTGGGCGGCAGCCTCTGTCTCCCTCGCAAACTCTGACTAGCCATCATCTGAAAGGGGGCGTGAAGCGGGAGTACTGGGTGGGGCACGTGGACCATCCCCTGCAAGGTCGACCGTCTCGTCTGAGGAGCAATGGAACGTCAGCAGGGAGGGGAGTGGTCTCCTCGGTGTCATCATCATCCTCAGGATCACCCCGCAGAGCACGCCGAACGGCATCGTCTGGGTCAACCTCTGGCTCTACCTCATGATTAGCCGCTGCAAGCAGGCAATCATCGGGATTGACCTGCACAAGTCAATCATTCGTGAGAATAGTCGAAGCAATCGTTATACTAATACGAAAGCAAACAATAGAGCATAGACATATACCTGCAATAGTAGGGAGCCTGCGCCTCCTGCTCTCATGCTGTTCGTGATGCGTCGAACCACCCTGGTGTTGGTGTTGCAATACACGAAGTCATTGCATCGCTTAGTCGTCAGATGGTTCCGCCTGTTCGTGTGAACAAGGCTGAACGTTGACCAGTTCCGCTCACACATGCAAGCAAAACAATCCTGCATTAATTGGCAACTACTCGAGTGAGTACCGACCTTGTAGAGACAATGCGAAAATTGGTTTGATAAATGAGATTAGATAACATACCTGTGAAAGGAGTCGGAACGCGAGCGTCCTTGGGTCTGGCTGTCCAGCGCTGCAGCTCTCCCACCATGATATAGGCAAGAGCCTGTTCTCTCGGACACGTGCAAGGTCCTCGTCGAACAGCCCCAGACAGTGCCTGAAATTGAGCAGCGATGTGCGTGAGTACACTTGAGCCGCGCAGAGAAATTGAGCGAACAAAAGCAAATGACAAAGCAAGAGTTTACCTGTAACTGAGCCTCTGCTCCTCGAGCCTCTCGCCCGCCCTCTTTCTCTCCTCTCTCACTCTCTCTGGGTTCTGCGGACTGTTCCGCTGCCCGTGCGCGACCTTCTGATTTTTTTTTTTGTTTTTCAAATTAAATAACACGTCCGGGGCCCGGACGCGTTTCGGACCCGGATGCATCCGCGTTTAGGACGCTGGACGCGTCTAGAAAAAAATTTGAAAAAAAAATAGGACGCGTCCGACCCCGCGTTCGGGGGTCGGACGCATCCGGGTCCGGGCGTCAGACGCAGACGCCAAAAGGCTGTGTCCGCCCCGGACCCTCATGTCTGATATATATATATATATATATATATATTTATATATATCTAAGGAAGCGGACGGTGGATGCGGGTGCGTACGACAATACGAACACGTTTGTTTTTTATTTTTTTAAATTTTTTTAAATTCTTTTAGGGTTTTTCAGTTAAAAAATAAATAAAATTGGACGCGTCCGACCCCGCTGCGGGGTCGGACGCGTCCGGGTCTGGAGGTTGGACGCGGACGCGGCCATTCCGGCCCGGACCCTCATCCCTTAACCGCGGTACCATAATGGCGGTACCACGTGCCACTATGATATATATATATATACATATATCTATATACCATAGTGCCCCATGGTACCGCCATTATGGTGCCAACCTGTAGAACGCGGTACCAAGGCGGCACCAGCATATAATATTTTTTATTATTTTAGGGACAAGGGAAAGGGACGCTGAAAACGGGCTATGCTTTTGTGGAAACGAAAAGGCAGCGAAGGCAGGGCGCGGACAGCAGCGAAGACAGGGTAGCGAGGGCAGTGAGAGAGATGAAGTGGGGGCGGGGGGGGATTTAGGTTAAAAAAGTAATAAATATATTAAATAATATATTATATTATTATATTATGGTGCCGTGGTACCAGTATGAGTTCGCGGTATCGGGATCCGCAGTACCCGGTACCGCTGGATCTATGTTATATATATATATATATATCAAAGGTCCCGCGGTACTGGGTACCGCGAATCTTGGTACCGCGGGACCGTACTGGTACCGCGGTACCATAATATAATATATTATTTATTATTTAATATTTTTTTTAATTTTTTTTAACCTAAACTACCTGCCCCCCTCGCATTTCATCAGAAATGTTTTTGCGCCCTCCTCCGCCCTGCCATCGCTACTGTTTCCGCCTGCCTGCCTTCGATTCCTTGCGTCGCCCTTCGCCCACGCATTGCCCTGCCTTGCATCTGACTTGCTTCGCCTTGTCTTCGCCCATTTTCAGCGTCTCTCACACCGTGTACCCTGCTGTTTTTTTTCCAGCGTTCCATCCTTGCAGCTTTCGCTTCATCTGCATTTTGTCCTTAGTTTTCTCCATCGCAATGGTGCAATCCGACCTTTCCGGTCTGTGGGACGAGGTAGACATTGTCAGGCGGGTTGCCGACAAGGCCAACAAGACCGGTCAAAAGATCGTGCACTGCCGATACTGTCTCGTCGAGTTTGTTGCATCAGTCTGTCAGCCCTAGCTGGAGAGTCCCTAGTTCAGAGGTTGTTCGCACACACATGCTGAGGGATAGGGTTGAGTCCTTGTCTAGAGAGATGGAGCCTCTGCGTCGGCACTGGGCCACTTACGGTTGCAGCATCATGTCCGATGGCTGGACTGATGTCAGGAGGAGGCCGATCCTCAACATTCTGGTCTCCAGCTGCATGGGCACACAGTTTTTGAGGGCAGTGGATTGCAGTAGGGGGGTGAGAGTCATATCTGCAGAGTTCATGTTTGATGTCATCAGGTCTTCCATCCTAGCCATAGGCCCACAGCATGTCGTCACGGCGGTGACGGACAATGCCACGAATTGCATTCAGATGGGTGTACTGCTAGAGGCCGAGTTCCCTCATATTGTTCATACCCCCTGTGCAGCCCAGGACATAGACCTTCTGATGGGGGACATTGGAGCACTTCCCTGGGTTAGAGCCATCGTCCGGGAGGCCCTCTTCTTGGTGACTTTTGTCACGAGAAAGAGGCGTGTTCTTGCCATGTTCCGGGTGTTCAACCATCTGGACCTCCGTAAGCCAGCCCCCACGCGCTTTGCATTCGACTTGGTGGTCATCGACCGTTTGATCAGGTGCAGGGCCCAGCTTCTACAGATGGTTGCCAGTGATCTTTGGGGTGCCAGTACATTTCCGCACACTGAGGATGGGGAGCACTTTTCTTCCACGGTGAGGGGAGACCAGTTCTGGAGGGATGCACAGACATTGTCAGGACTGGTTCGACCACTCTACATTGTGCTCCGCATGGCTGATAGCGAGGGGTCGACACTTGGACTGGTGTATGAGCGCATGGACCGGATTGGACAGTTCCTGCAGCTGCCCATCTTGCAGCCAGAGAGGTAAGCGGTACAGTGTTGCAATTGACCTTTATCTTTTCAGTACTTGCTAGTTTGTTTTTCTGTCAATGTTAAGCTTTTTCGTAATGCCCTAAACCACATGCCCCTCACCTGCAGGATGACAGAGCTGAAGTTCATATGGGAGACGCGGTGGAACTACTTCCACAGGAGTATCCACAGTGTTGCACACATGCTGCATCCCCTCTTCCTCTCTCCGACACAGATCGCAGACAGGGAGCTCAAGGCCGATTGGCTTCAGTACATTCACAGGGTGGGTCCACATATAGGTTTGGATCCTATTAGGCTTATGGAGGAGCTCGCTGCATTTCGTTTCCGCATGGGCACATTCGGCCACCCAGCTGCCCAGGATCCAGAGAGGAGGCAGCTACCCATTACTTGGTGGACCATGTTCGGTAGCACATACCCATCTATACAGCGTCTTGCACTGCGTATCCTTTCTCAGGTATGCATCTCATTTTATCCTCCATTTTTGTGTTTCGTTGAAGTTTCACCTCTGCCACAATGTGCTGAAGTATTTCAATGCACGCACCACAGGACTGTGCTGCCTCCGTGTGTGAGCGCAATTGGAGCACATGGGCACTGATTCACACGAGGAGAAGGAACCGGTTGTCAGTGAGTCAGTTGGAGCGGTTGGTGTTCTGTAGCACTAACGCACGTCTCGCCAGGAGGCTTCCGACCATTACGAGCGCATTGCAGGTGATAAGCTAATCTTTCATAGCATGTTGGTTGACTCCTGGTATGTTGGTTTCATTTCTTGATAAAGTTGTCTCTCTGACATGCAAATTTTAAACCTTGCAAACGAAGATATCCGATTTGGAGCGCCAGGTTGACTTGCCTACGGACAGCACCCATCCCATGCCTGCAGATGACCTGGGCACAGTTGATGGCAGAGAGAGAGAGGGAGCTTGCCGAGATGAGAGAGAGAGAGCTTGGGCTTGAGCACAGAGAGCCCCCATTGTATGAGGCAGACGAGCCAGTGTCAGAGGATGAGCATGATGAGGATGAGCCCATTCGGGTTGTGTTTGCCAGTTCAGAGAGAGATGAGGCATACCATACAGGTGCAGGGCACACGCCACGGGCAGGGGTCACAGGTGCATCACGTGGCAGAGGTGGGACACATGGCACAGGTTATATCGGCAGACCGGCAGGGCACACGGGGGGGGCAGTGGAATACCTACCTATGTCGACATGATGGAGGAGGCTCTTGATAGAGGGCAGAGTGGTTTAGATGCCGGTCCCGCAGATGTTTGGATGCGTGCAGCACAGAGTCATGGCCGTTACTACGACAACACACCAGAGGAGGCACCTGATGACTTTCATTGCACAGATTGGGAGGCCATGCAGGGTCTACAGGGTGCACGGGACGAGGCTTGGTTTTATTCAGGGGTTGGTGCACAGGATGATTCAGAGGTCGGTGCACAGGATGATTTAGAGGCTGGTGCACAGGATGAGTCCCAGAGCCCAGAGCATTTGTATTCGGATGCCCAGCTGGCCGACTTGGTTGCCACATTGGATTCAGAGGCCCAGCAGATGCCGAGTGTCAGGGAGCCCCCATCATCTCTTGCCAGCATGCCATACACAGAGTTCCAGCCAGAGCAGCTACACGAGGTGCCTACAGTTCCTCCAGCTCCTCAGAGGGTGTATGTGCGTCGCACAGCTCCTCCAGTGCCACCGATGCCATTTAGGCCTGCAGCGCCTCCATCGCCGTCCACTTCTGCAGCACCAGGTCTCCATGGTAGGCCACCATCTGTGCCCAGGTTTTCTCTTGCAGCGCCCACATCCACAGTGGCTCCTCCAGTTGCAGCACCCACGTCACATCCTCCTCCTTTGGCAGCACCCAGGATGTACCAGTACCGGCCACCACAGCGCCCCTTTCAGTACATATCGCCACTGTACTCGCTTCTTGCACAGCCAGTTCCTCCACCTGCAGCAGCCCCACGGGCACACACTCCACGAGCTCATCCTCCTCGCTCAGTTGCACAGGGAGTTCCCTCTTTTGCTTCCCTATCCCAGCCGGCCTCAGCTTGGGCCCAGCCTAGCCAGCCAGGTGATTTGCATGGGGGTGACGAGGCATTGACAGCTCCTCTTGTCCGCAAGAGACCAGGCAGGCCCAAGGGTGCACCGAACAAGAAAGGCAAGGCACAGTAACTGCCAGGGAGGAGAGGACGACCACGCAGGGCTCCAGGTATAGGTAGAGGTGCAGTATCACAGCCAGTTGGAGCAGGTGTTGTTGGTTTGGCCTGCTTGGGGGCTGATGCGAAGGCTGATTGGGAGGATGAGGATGACGAGTCTTCCCCCTCGGATACACAGCCCATGCCAGTTCCAGACAGGCAGAGATATCGGCTGCGCGAGTCAGCTCGGGGCCCTGAGTTGTCTCCAGAGCATTCGCCTGAGTCAGAGCCAGAGCATTGATTGTGGCTCTGTTGTTTTAGTTTCAGTAGTTTGTCTCTAGCAGACGGTCTACCATTGTACTCAGATGATTTTTCACATTATATACAGTGTTTGGCCTACATTATTTGCTGCACATTGTGCGTATGTCGCTCTGTACATGTGATGCTTTATTTTATGTCGAAAAATTCTATGTGCGTGTCTGAATCCTGTTTTCATTTAATTTCGTTTGAAGTGAATGTTAGCTTCACATATATGCACCTACATCATGAGCACAACAATCACCCCTACACCCCAAACGACATTTCATAAACACATGTAATACATCTGCATTTAAAAAAATTACAGACATTGCATCTTACATGACCAGGCTCGCGTTGCACAAAAAACAACTATGTATATATTCAACCGTTGTATCAGGATAACATCACATATACTTTCATTTTTTTAAGCAGCCATCTAGTTATTTGCTGCACCATAAACTGCCGAAAACTACATTGCAACAGTCCGCCACATACGGCTGGACCTCATCTATTCTAAACATCTCTCACCGATCCTCCACCGACTCCTCGCCCTCGTCTGGTGCATTGTTTTGTCGCTCTTGCTCTGCCTCCCGGTTAGCCCGAGCTGCCTCCTGGTTAGCCCGACGTCTGGCCGCCCTTTCCCTGACCATGATGAGTTGCCGTCGTGTGAAATTCATTCCGATCTGCTCATCCAGATCCAGCTCGACAGCGGGGACAGGACCCACAGTGGGGGTGGGTGGCTCCGGTTCCGGATTTCTCTGCCGAGTCTGTCGCAGCATCTCTCGGATATCTGCCTCTTGCTTCCGATGTCTCTCGTTGTGCCTTCGAATATCTTCCTCAAGCTTCCTCCTGGCTTCGCCCTCGGGCTTCGGTGGTATGCGCTCTGCCATCTCGATCGACCTTCTCCTCACAGCACCCTGGTGCTTGAACACCCTCTCACAGCACCCTGGCTCTCAAACCGCCTCTCAAAGCCTGTCACTGGCTCTCGCTTGCTCTCTCACTGTCTATCACTAGCTCTCTCACAGCCTCTGAAAATGCCAACCACAATGGCATTGTGGTGCCTATTTATCCCCACAGCCTGATCGGCCATGTGGATCCCCATCATCCCTCCATGTGCCTCTGTACCTGCCCCCATGTGATGCTCCCCCCTGTGTTGGTCTCCCATTGTTGGTCTCCCATTGGGCCCATGGTCTGCTCACCCACAATGCCCATGTGCCTCTATACTTGCCCCCATGTGATGCTACCCCCCTGTGTTGGTCTCCCATTGGCCCCTCGGTCTGCTCACTCGCAGTGCCCATGTGCCACTGCAACAGTCCCTTGCATCATGTACTGTACCCTCTTTTTTTACACCCAGAACCCCCTTTTTTTTACTTTTTCTTGTCTTTTTTTGGTAGTTAATATGCAAAAAAAAATTATTAAAAATATATGAAAAAATAAAAAAAATATTAAAGATGGTACCGCCCTGGTACCGCGGATCCCAGGGCGGTACCGTACCGGCGGTACCACTGATATGGTACCGCCGGTACCATATCAGCGGTACCACGAGGTACTATGATATATATATATATATATATATATATATATATATATATATATATATATATATATCATAGATACAACGGTACCAGGATCCGCAGATCCCGGTATCACGGATCCATACTGATCCGCGGTACCGTAATATATTAATTTATTTAATATTTAATATATATATATCATAGGTCCCGCAGTACTGGGTACCGCGGATCCCGGTACCGCGGGACCATACTGGTACCATGGTACTATGATGGTACCGCGGTACCACAATATAATAATATTTCTAATATTTAATATTTTTTTTAATTATTTTTTGACCTAAATCTACCCGCCCGCCCCCCTCGCATCTTCTCTGAAATTTTTTTGCGCCCTCCTCCGCCCTGCCATCGCTGCTGTTTTGCTTGTCTGCCTTCGATCCCTTGCGTCGCACTTCACCCACGCAACGCCCTGCCCTGCATCTGATTTGCTTCGCCGTGCCTTCGCCCATTTTTAAGCGTCTCTCCAACAGTGAACCCTGCTGTTTTTTTTTCCAGCAATCCATCCTTCCAGCTCCAGCTTCATCTGCATTTTTCCCCTAGTTTTCTCCATCGCAATGGTGCATTCCGACCTTTCCGGTCTGTGGGACGAGGTAGACATTGTCAGGCGGGTTGCCGACAAGTCCAACAAGACCGGTCAAAAGATCGTGCGTTGCCGATACTGCCTCGTCGAATTTGCTGCGTCCCTCACTCGCCTTAAAGGCCACCTACTTGGTGCACGCGCCAAAAATGGTGGCACCTTAAATGCTGCCCCTTGTGGCAGCATGTCCGTCCCCGACAGGCAGCGACTACTAGACACCTACGGGCCATGTCTTGTGGCGGGGGAGAACACCATTTCGGAGGGCGTTCTCCGGTTTTGCGCCGCTCCTTATGTGGCTGACCCAGAGTTGCTGCCTGCTTGGCTGGCATGCACGAGGAGAGTAGTTTGCCATTTTTGATCAAGTTGTTGTCCTGACACGCAATATTTTGACCTTGCAGACAAAGATGTCTGATTTGGAGCGCCAAGTTGACTTGCCTACGGACAACGTCCATCCCATGCCTGCAGATGACTTGGGCACACAGTTGATGGCAGAGAGAGAGAGGGAGCTTGTTGAGATGAGAGAGAGAGAGCTTGGGCTTGAGCACAGAGAGCCTCCTTTGTATGAGGCAGACGAGCCAGTGTCAGAGGATGAGCCCATTTTGGTTGTGTTTGCCAGTTCAGAGAGAGATGAGGCAGACCATACAGGTGCAGGGCACACGCCACGGGCAGGGGTCACAGGTGCATCACGTGGCAGAGGTGGGGCACATGGCACAGGTTATACCGGGAGACAGGCAGGGCACACGGGGGGGGGAATGGCATACCTACCTATGCCGACATGATGGAGGAGGCTCTTGATAGAGGGTAGAGTGATTTAGATGCCGGTCTGGCAGATGTTTGGATGCGTGCAGTACAGAGTCATGGCCGTTACTACGACAGCACACCAGAGGAGGCACCAGATGACTTTGACTGCACAGATTGGGAGGCCATGCAGGGTCCACAGGGTGCACATGATGAGGCACGGGATGAGGCACCAGTTGATTCAGGGGATGGTGCACAGGATGATTCAGGGGATGGTGCACAGGATGAGGCCCAGAGCCCAGGGCATTTGTATTCAGATGCCCAGCTGGACGACCTGATTGCCACATTGGATTCAGAGGCTCAGCAGATGCCGAGTGTCAAGGCACCCCGTTCATCTTTTGCCAGCATGCCATACACAGACCGAGCCAGAGCAGCCGCACGAGGTGTCTACAGTTCCTCCAGCTCCTCAGAGGGTATATGTGCGCTACACAGCTCCTCCAGTCCCACCGATGCCATTCAGGCCTGCAGCCCCTCAATCGCCGTCCACTTCTGCAGCACCAGGTCTCCATGGCAGGCCACCATCTGTGCCCAGGTTATCTCTTGCAGCGCCCACATCCACAGTGGCTCCTCCAGCTGCTCCCCCAGTGGCAGCACCCACTCCACATCCTCCTCCTTTGGCAGCACCCACTCCACTGGCTCCCCCTCTGGCAGCACCCATGATGTACCAGTACCGGCCACCGCAGCGCCCCTTTCAGTACATATCGTCGCTGTACTTGCCTCCTGCACAACCAATTCCTCCACCTGCAGCAGCCCCATGGGCACACACTCCACGAGCTCATCCTCCTCGCTCAGGTGCACAGGGAGTTCCCTCTTTTGCTTCCCTATCCCAGCCGGCCTCAGCATGGGCCCAGCCTAGCCAGCCAGGTGATTTGCATGGGGGTGACGAGGCACTGGCAGCTCCTCTTGTCCACAAGAGACCAGGAAGGCCCAAGGGTGCACCGAACAAGAAAGGCAAGGCACAAAAACTGCCAAGGAAGAGAGGACGACCACGCAGGGTTCCAGGTACAGCTAGAGGTGCAGGATTACAGCCAGCTGGAGCAGGTGTTGTTGGTTTGGCTTGCTTGGGGGCTGATGCGGAGGCAGACTGGGATGATGCTAGTGAGGAGTCCTCCTCCTCGGACACACAGCCCATGTCAGTTCCAGACAGGCAGAGATATCGGCTGCGAGAGTCAGCGCGGGGCCCTGAGTTGTCTCCGGAGCATTCGTCTGAGTCAGAGCCAAAGCATTGATTGTGGCTCTGTTATTTTAGTTTTAGTAGTTTGTCTCTAGCAGACGGTCTACCATTGTACTCAGATCATTTTTCATATTATATACAGCGTTTGGCGTACTTTATTTGCTTCACATTGTGCGTATGTCGCTCTGTACATGTGATGCTGTATTTTCAATTATATGTCAAATTCTATGTGCGTGTGTGAAATTTATTTTCAACTAATTTCGATTGAAGTGAATGATAGCTTCACATAAAATGCACCTACATAATGAGCACAACAATTACACCTACACCCCAAACTGCATTTCACAAACACATGTATCACATTTGCATTTAAAAAAATACAGAGATTGCATTTCACATGACCTGGCTCACGTTGTACAAAAAACAACTATGTATTCATTCTACCGTTGTATCAAGATAACATCACATATCCCGTCCTTCTTTTAAGCAGCTATCTAGTTCTTTGTCGCACTCTAAACTGCCGAAAATTACATAGCAACAGTCCGCCACATACGGCTGGACCTTATCTATTCTAAACATGCCTATTGATCCTCCACCGACTCCTCGCCCTCGTCAGGTGCAGTGTTCTGTCGCTCTTGCTCTGCCTCCTGGTTAGCCCGACGTCTGGCCGCCCTTTCCCTGACCATGATGAGCTGTCGTCGTGTGAAGTTCATTCCGATCTGCTCATCCAAATCCAGCTCGACAGCGGGGGCAGGGGCCACAGCGGGGGCGGGGATTTGCAGCTCTGAGTGTCTCTCCCGAGTCTGTCGCAGTATCTCTGCAATGTCTGCCTCTTGCTTCCGATGTCTTTCGTTGTGCCTTCGGATATCTTCGTCGAGCTTCCTCCTAGCTTCTCCCTCGAGCTTCGGTGGTATGCGCTCTGCCAGCTCGATCGACCTTCTCCTCACAGCACCCTGCTCCTCGAACACCCTCTCACAGCACCCTAGCTCTCAAACAGCCTTTCACAGCCTGTCACCGGCTCTCGCTTGCTCTCTCACTGTCTATCACTAGCTCTCTCACAGTCTGTGAAAATGCCGATCACAATGGCATTTTGAGTGCTTATTTATCCCCACAGCCTGATCGGCCATGTGGATCCCCATCACCCCTCCATGTGCCTATGTACCCTAAACCCATGTGATGCTCCCCCCCTGTGTTGCTCTCCCATTGGCCCCATGGTCTGCTCACCCATAGTGCCCATGTGCTGTTGCACCAGTCCCCTGCACCATGTACTGTACCCTCTTTTTTTACACCTAGAACCCCTTTTTTTTCCATTTTTTTGACCTGTTTTGGTAGGTAATAGGCAACAATTAAATATCAAAAATATTAAAAAAAAACAAAAATGGTACCGCCCTGGTACCGCGGATCCCAGGGCGGTACCGTACCGACGGTACCACTGATATGGTACCGGCGGTACCATACCAGCGGTACCAAGGGACACTATGATATATATATATATATATATATTTTAACCCAATTCCCCCCCCCCCCCCCCCTCACTTCATCTCTCTGCCTGCCCATCGGACCCTCTTCCTGCTGTCCGTGCCCTCCTCGCCATCACACTGTCTTTGCGTACGACAGATCGCTTCCGCCCCTGCTACTGCTATTTCCGCCATTGCTGTGGTTTTTCCAGCCTTCCGCCTACTATCGCATTCACGATCATCTCTGCCTTTTTTCCCCAGTTCCTTCTATAGAAATGGTGCATTCCAACCTTGCCGATCTGTGGGACGAGGTGGACGTTGTCACTCGCCTTAAAGGCCACCTGCTCGGTGCACGTGCCAAAAATGGTGGCACACTGAATGCTGCCCCTTGTGCTAGCATGTCTGTCCCCGTCAGGCAGCGACTTCTGGACACCTACGAGCCACATCTTGTGGCGGGGGAGAACACCATTTCGGAGGGTGTTCTCCGGTTTTGCACCGCTCCTTACGTGGTTGACCCCGACTTGCTGCCTGCTGGCTGGCACGCACGAGGAGAGGGAGTGCATCCTTGTCCAGTCCCACTGCCCCTCATCCCCCTTAGACAGTTCCGCCACACGCACCCCCATCTGCACCCATTCCAGTGGAACCCGTCCCCTCGTGTCCGCCAGTTGCCACTGCGGTTCCACCACTACCTACTGTTGCTCGCACTCCTCCAGTTTATGACTTTCTCATGGACTCTCCGCCACCCGAGCAGGCCCAAGATGCTAGTGACGAGGCCTTCGAAGATGTTGAGGAGATCCCTTCCTCCCTCCCTTCCCATCCGGATGACCTTCCTAGCTAGCAGTTTTCGTATTCCATGCCAGATGTTGCCACTCCACCAGTGCACTTGTTACGTACCTATAAGGGTACGCAACAGGAAATTTGAAGTGACGGTCTCAGTTATGGGACGGAACGCTGATCTGGAGCTATAGGTCTTTTGGGTGCCACGTGTTAATGGCTTATGGGCGCGTGGTGACTCGCTGTTATAGACCCGCGTCAGTGTGCACAACTGCCGCATGTCTTGGTCATGCGTGACTCCTATGGAGGGAGATGACCCGCCTGGAATATGTATATAGAGGTGGACCTCCATGAGCTTGGCATTCATTCTCTCCTGGAGAATGAAGAGCTCTTCCACTGGCGGTCAGGTCAGGACGAGTATCTAGGCCTCAGGATGTAGTTAGGCAACGGTCGAGAGTAAGGCATGGTGGTATGGGACACCATGGCTTACATGAGATCCGAGCTTGCCTGGTGGTGGTCTGTAGCTCCAGTGCACGGGGGTGAGGTGGCAAATAATTTGAAAAAAAAAAAAATTTGTCGGGCAGCTGCGCGCCTGTGCACGTGGGTCCGTACGGCCTGCTAACAAATTTTCTGACACAGGTAGCAGCCGCAGGCTGTCTCCAAAGTGATTTTTCATTTGGGGGAGGGGAATTAATCCCATCATATCACCTTGTACTTTTACTAAGTACTCTTTGTCTTTGCTTGTGATGGGATGTCAAGTTGCAAAGCACAATAAACTTTGTAACTATTGAGCTTTGTAAAAAGTTGAAAAAAAGAAACAAACTTGCAGTTCAAACTTCCTAAACCTTGTGAACTTTGTTATTAAACAAAGTTTTGACCTTTGTACTTGAAAAGTACGTTTCAAACTTTAATCATAAAGTTACAAAGTCTTTATTAACTTTGTAAACTCCAAACCTGTTTCCTGAAGGTAGATGTTGAAGCCTTGCAAAGTTTGATTTCTAAGTTTTTATTCATAAGTTATAAAGTTTCTTAACTTATGTTAAAAAAAAAATTGCTTTCTAAGTTATGAAATACACCTTACAAACTTTATAAACCTTGTAAATTACATTTCTGAAGCAAGTTTCGACCAAACTTTGGCTTCATAAAATTTTTTAAAAGAAGGGAGGGAAAGAAAATAAAAGTACACAGTTGTACTTGCAGGCTATACCTGCTGCAAGTACAAACCTGTGTGCCCTTCTTCTTGTCTTTCCTAGCCTCTTTGTTGGGCTTAATCTACCTCCTTGTAATCTTCCACCTGCACATACAAAAAAAATGGCAAATCCTCCATCCTTTTCACTTTTGGGGAGAAAATTTGAAGTTTTTTCCTCCACCTCCTCCTCATGAACGTACGGTTGTACCAGCACCTTCTCCTTAGTCTAAGGACAAGCCTTAGAGGAGATTTAGGTGTGTCTTTGGGCCATAAGGCCATGAGGACAAGGCGGTGACCCAAAAGGTGGGTGGGGACATGACCCAAGTGACCCTTGGGTGAGGTGGCGTAGGGAGGGTGGTGGCCATGTGATTTGAGGGTAGGTGGATCCCATAAGGGGATGCCACTTGTTTTTGGGACCCATGTGCTTGCTAGGTGGCGACCATAAGGCCTGCCACCCAGCAAGGCTTTTTTTTTTCCGAAGGAAAAGAAGTGGGATGGGGGGTAAAAGCTCCATTTCCATCATTGAGGTGCTTATTGTGGCTTAGTCTCCTTGAGTAGTGGTCTCAAGTTCTCTAAGTCCTTTTGTTGCGAAGCCCTTGCAGTTTTTCTTTGCCTCCTTCCTTAGAGCGCCATGGACCCTGCTATGCCCTCAGGTGAAGGACTGTCTTCACCTCCTCCTCCTCCTGATGTAGACACTAACCAGCTTGTACAGGCCCTAAATCTGTTGCAAAACCAAATTTTAGAAATGCAGGCCAAACATGCCGTGGCCGAGCAAGAGTGGCATTCTTTGACGCACTCGCGGTCCGTTGGCGTATATCCAATGTTTAATCCGGCATTCTTTTCGGGTGAAAAGAAAGACCGGCTTCCCGATGTGGTATTGTCATGGCTAGATCGATGGAATAGTCATTTTTCCATGCATGATGCGCCTGATAGTACGAAGATCGCTTCTGCTCTCATGTTTTTACGCGGAAAGGCGTTTACATGGTGGCAGGATCTAAAGGAGAGGGCTACTGCCCCTTCTACATGGGACGCCTTTCAAGAAGCCTCTAAAATGGCTTTTCTTCCGGTGTTGGATGATTTTGAGCATTGGCGGCGTTTCGCCACCGTGCAGATGGGTACTAGGCCGTTAGATGCCTATATCCAGGAATTCTTGGAAAATTTGCCCCGATTCGCCTCGCGAATCGATCCTATCCTATTGAAGTTACATTTTATCTTGGGGCTTCCAAAAGAATTTTAGCTAGAAGTGCGGCGTAACCAACCGTAGACAATCAAAGATGCGGTTCGCTTTGCGAAAATCTTCGATGACGCCCATTTTGCCTCTCGCAAGGAGCAAGCTCTGCCCAAGGCTGAGCAGAAAGAAAAGAAATTTTTCAAGAAGCGGGGCAGAGACAAGACGGGTTCCCAAGGCGAGAAAAAGCGCTTCAACTTGGAGCGCGCAGACTACGACAAGGCGAGAACTGGCGGGTTGTGCTTCTCTTGCATGGAGAAGGGGCATTTTTCAAAAGATTGCCCAAAGAAAAAGCAAAAGAAATCTGGCGGGGAACCTAAATCTTTTAAAGCGCCAAGTAATTCTAGTATTTCTTTTGTTGATTTATCCTTTAAGGATGGCACTAGTTGCAAGAATTGTTGTTTAATACAGCTGTTTTTGGCCCCCATGATCTCATTCGTATGAATGGAATTGTAGAGCTCAGGGCGGCTACCGCGCCAAGTAATCACTTGTACGTGGTGAAAATGGCGTCGGGGGAAGATCGGCAAGCTTGGGTCAGCTTGTTCCTCAGCTGCCGCTTCAGATCCAAGATTATGTTGAGTAAATTTTCATATTATGAACTTGGATAGCGTAGACATAATCTTAGGGAAAGAATGGTTTTATTCTAAAAATGAGTCTTTAAGAAAGGATTATGTTACTCATCGTATTTCCTTTTTTTAGGGCTCGTTGGTTGAGCTAAAAGGCGATGTAAATAGGCCTTTTGATCCTTTGGTTTCTGTTTTAGAAGTTGTGAAATATTTGAAAGATTCTGGTAATAAAGTTTATCTTTGTTTTTTGAAAGATGAAATTTATGTGGATGACCATGCAGTCCAGAGTCCAAATGTTGATTTATCGCATTTGCCTTTGAATGTGCCTGTAAATAATCCCTTAAGTGTTAACTCACCTGAAGGAATAATATTTAACAAACTTAGGCAAGAGTATAGCAATGGTTTTCCTGATAAACTCCCTGATGGCCTACCTCCCCAAAGGAGTGTTGACCATCAGATAGAGTTGCTTCTTGGAAGCCAACCTGTATCTCTTTTTCCATACAGGGTTAGCATCAAGGAAGAGGATGAAATTTCTAAGCAGTTACAAGAACTCCTTAGAATGAGCCATATTCGGCCTAGTAAGTCCCCTTGGGGAGCACCAATCCTTTTAGTTAGTAAAAAGGATGGCGACACACGTTTGTGTGGTGACTTTAAAAAGTTAAATGATTTAACCATCAAGAACAAATATCCCTTACCTAGGATGGATGATCTTATGGATCGTCTGAATGGAGCTAAGTGTTTCTCCAAGATTGATCTTAGATCAGGTTACCATCAGATAAGGATTAGGAACGAAGATGTTCCTAAGACTGGATTTCGATCCAAATATGGCCATTATGAGTTTGTAGTGTTACCTTTTGGACTAAGAATGCGCCTGCCACTTTCCAGCAGATGATGAACGATATTCTTCGTCCATATCTGGGAAAGTTTGTGGTGGTGTATTTGGATGACATATTAATTTATAGTCGGACCCTTGAGGAGCATGAAGAGCATCTTCGTATTGTCTTAGATCTTCTAAGGCAAGAAAAGCTCTATGCTAAGGAGTCGAAATGTGAGTTCTTTTAGACTAAACTCAAATACTTGGGCCATGTCATATCGGATAAAGGTCTTGAAATTGATTATGACAAAGTCCATAAGGTGCGAGAATGGCCGAGACCTTTGACAATTCGTGACGTGAAATCTTTTTGGGCTTCACAGGATTCTTTCACAGATTCATTTTGGACTATGATTTAATAGCATTCCCCTTGACAAACGTTCTTAAGGGGGTGATGAAAAAATGTAGCCGCAGAAAAAGTCCATTGATAACATGGACGGATGAAATGAATGATTGTTTTGAGACTCTCAAGCACTGTGTTTCTACGACTCCAATTGTCGATCCTAACCGGCCCTCTGTGGTTGATACGGATGCTAGCGACTTTGTTGTTGGAGCGGTCCTTTATCAGGACGGTAGACCAATGGCTTTTGAAAGCAAGAAGCTGGATCCTGCTCAGACTAGGTATTCTACCTATGAGAAGGAGCTTTTTGTAATCATGCATGTGTTAAAAATCTGGAGGCATTATCTTTATGGTGCCAGATTTACGGTAATGACTGATCACCAATCCCTTAAGTATATTTGTGATGCCAAGGACCTTCGTGGCCGTAAGGCTAGATGGTCGGAACTCATTCAGGAGTTTGTGTTCGACATTAGGTACGTCGAACTGTGTTGCCGATGCCTTGAGTCAGATTGGAGAGATTAATCAGTTATGCTTTGCTGAGATCCAATCTGATTTGTATCTTTCACTACGGGATCTTTGTCGAACCGATAGGTTTTTTGGTCGCATCTAGCTAGATGTCTTGACGGGAAATTCTAGATCTAGTGATGACCTTGGGATGCAAGATCCCAAGCAATCCCATATCGATAAGATACTTGAAGACTATTCCATAAGGAATGGCCTGCTTTTTCGAAAGGGAAAGGTTTGTGTGCCAGATAGGGAGGACTTGCGGGCTCAAATCCTGCAGCAGTGTTATGACAACCCTTGTGCTGGTCACCCAGGCATACAGAGAGGACACTTGACCTTGTTAGGCAGAATTTCTTCTGGCCTAAGATGAAAGGTCATGTGGAGGCATACTGTTCAAAGTTGTGAACAATGCTAACAAAACAAAGCAGAAAGACTCAAAGTTGCGGGTCTTCTTCATCCCTTGGAAATTCCCAGTAAGAAATGGGAAAGTATTTCAATGGATTTTGTGGTTGGACTCCCTAAAACCCGGAGTGATCACGATGCCATTTGGGTGGTGGTTGACAAGCTAACCAAGATGGGGCGGTCCACACATTGTTTTGAATCCTATCAGACTCATGGAGGAGCTAGCTGTATTTCGTTTCGGCATGGGTACATTCGGCCACCCGGCTGATCAGGATCCAGAGACGAGGCAACTTCCCATTACCTGGTGGACCATGTTCGGTAGCACCTATCCCTCCATACAGCGTCTTGCACTGTGTGTCATTTCATCCTCCCTTGCTGTGTTTCGTTGACGTTCCACCCGTGCACATGTGCTGAACCATTTCATTGCACGTACCACAGGATTGCACTGCCTCTGTGTGTGAGCGTAATTGGAGCACATGGGCCCTCATTTACACAAGGAGAAGAAACAGGCTGTCAGTGACGCAGTTGGAGCGGTTGGTGTTTTGTAGCACCAATGCACGTCTCGCCAGGAGACTGCCGACCATTACTGTTAGAGTCCAGTTGCGACTCTATCATGACCTCGGCATGGCCGGTCACCAGAGGGCCTGAGGCCAAGTATTGGCAAGGGCCGGTGACCGAGGAGGACATCTGTCCCAAGTTGGGACCGGTGCGTCACGAGCAGTGACCCGATGTGGCCGCCTGACAAGTTGTCAGAGATGCGGTGTGTCTTGATCGTCGGGACCCTAGCCGTCAGTGACGAGATGCTAGCCGGCAAGTAGTCGGGTGACCAAGAGGGTCACAGGTCTTTGGCAGGGCACAAGGGTGGTACCCTATGAGTCACTCAGTAGTCACAGGTCACAAGGGCCATGCATGCCATATGGACTGATCACCCACAGGTGGATGCCATGTGCCAGCTGACGAGAATAGCAGGTAGAAGGACTCAAAGAGGGGGTGCCTATGGTTGGGAGGTTCATTCTACACACCGGCTTCTAGGATTCACGAGCTTGGAGAGACTGGCTTGTGACAATTGGTATCAGAGCCTCGTTCTAGAGAGAGAAAACGTCGTTCTAGAGAGAGAAAGTGTAAAAAAATGCTAGATTTTGCTTGTTTTTGAAGATTTTAGGGGGAGAAAGGTTGGAGAAGTAAGGTTGAAGTGCAAGGCGGGATCTCCTATGGCTCGTTGTGCTTACGACAAGTCTCCCCTCAGTCTTGAGCAAAAGGAAAAGGCCAAGAAAGACGGATTATGCTTTTTCTGTCTTGGCAAGCATCTTACTAAAGATTGTCCTCGACGTACGGGCAAGAAGCTCCATACTATGCAACGTCAAGATGAGGGCAAGGATGAGGAAATTTTGGATGACTTGTTGGTAAGTGATGATGAGGACACTCGACGTGTCATGACTATTTCGGTGCGGAACCTTGTTCCAGAGGCACCAGTTTGTTACTTATCCACCAAGGTGCGAGAAGCTTATCAGTTTCCAGATGGTGAACTGATACGCACGAAGGGAAAACTGGAAGGTCATGACGTGCTCGTCTTGTTTGACACCGGTTCCTCGCATAATATCATCAATTCTCGTGTGGTGAAGAAATTTCACTTGGCTACTGTTCCATCTGATTACCGGTATACTGTTGAGATGCCAGATGGTAAGGGAACAGAGGTTTGGGATGAAAGAATCTCTCGGGCGTCTTTGTCTATTCAGACGTATACCGAGAAGTTAGATTTTGAAATCACTAAACTAGCTAAGTTTGATATTGTACCTGGTAAGCGGTGGCATGCAAGTAAGCAGCCCGCTATAGAGATTTCAAGTCACATGTGTATAAGTTCGGGCATGAGGGTATGTCTCATTTCTTAAAGGGGGAGAGACCATCTGTTGAGGGTCCTCTTGTTACCTATATGCAAATAAAGAGAATGGAGATTCAGTATTTGTGGTTGTGTTATGTGAATGTTGATTCCAGTTTTGTTTCTTATGTTGGTAATAAGCAGATAAGCACACTCACTAATAAACCACAAGAAGCTTCATTTACTTTTGCATCCCCTAGTGCACATGTTTTTGCATTACAGCCTAGATGTGACCCAGCAAGTGAGTTGGAGAAGTCCATCCGCACGCAGTTTAAACACGTGCTAATTAGTAATATGCCAGAGGGATTGCCGCCTAGTCGGAACGTTGATCATCGTATTGAGCTCGTTACAGGGGCAAGTCCGGTATGTAGGCCTCCTTATAGGATGAGCCTAAAAGAGGAAGAGGAAGTCAGAAAGATGTTGGAGGAGTATCTCAAGCTGGGGTACATCCGTCCGGGTTATTCACCTTTCGCCTCTCCTATTTTACTTGTTAAGAAAAAGAATGGTAGTTTCCGGATGTGTGTAGATTACAGGGGATTGAATAAGATCATTGTAAAGCACAGGTATCCGATGCCCAAGATTGATGATCTACTGGATGCGTTGCAAGGTGCAACCATTTTCAGTAAGATAGATCTCAAAAGTGGATACCATCAAATACAGATTCGAGATGAAGACGTCCAGAAGACGGCCTTCTGAACCCGTTTCGGTCATTATGAATTTTTGGTTATGCCATTTGGGTTAACCAATGCCCCAGCCACGTTCATGATGCTCATGAACGATGTCTTGCGAGACTATATGGGCAAGTTTGTCGTCAATTTTATTGACGATATATTGGTTTTTAGTAAAGCAGTTGAGGAACATGAGATTCATCTCAAGACCGTTTTGGGCAAGTTACAAGCTTTTGTCTTGTATGCCAATGCTCAGAAGACAGAGTTGTGTAAGACTCGTGTCGAGTATTTGGGTCATGCAGTGACAGCTGAGGGTATTTCGGTTGATCCAGCCAAGGTGGATGTGGTTAAGAAGTGGTCGAGGCTTGTCGATATACGCCAATTACAGTCTTTCTTAGGCTTTTGTAAGTTCTACCGGCGGTTTGTTAGGAATTATTCTTGGATAGCTGCTCCTTTAACGGACCGGTTAAGGAAAAACAACACTTTGGTTCGATGGGATGCTGAAGCTCAGCAACGTTGTGAGAACTTGAAGGAGTCAGTGGCCACGGCTCCAGTTCTCAAGATTGTGGATACCCAGAAACCTTTTGACCTAGAGACGGATGCAAGTGGCATTGCCGTAGGTGCAATGTTGAGCCAAGAGGGTAGACCAGTAGCCTTTGAAAGTAAGAAGTTGACACCAGCTCAACAGAGATATCCTACACACAAGCAAGAGCTGTATGCGATTATACATGCGCTCAAGGTGTGGAGACATTATTTATATGGCGCCGAGTTTTATGTGTACACCGATCATCATACTTTAAGGTATTGTTGCACTCAGCTAGATTTGAAGGGCCGCCAAGCTCGGTGGGCCGAGCTGATGCAGGAATTTGGAAATTCGCTTCCGAAGAGGGAAGGAAAATGTGGTCGCTGATGCACTATCTCGTATACTGCATCAGATGAGCTTTACTGTGGTTGACAGTGGTCTCATGGAGGAGATTAAGACCCTATGAGTCACTCAGTATTCACAGGTCACAGTGGCCATGCATGCCATATGGACTGATCACCCACAGGTGGATGCATGTGCCAGCTGACGAGAATAGCAGGTAGAAGGACTCAAAGAGGGGGTGCCTATGGTTGGGAGGTTCATTCTACACACCGGCTTCTAGGATTCACGAGCTTGGAGAGACTGGCTTGTGACAATTACGAGCACATTGCAGGTGATAGGCTATTCTCCCATAGCATGTTGGTTGACGGCTGGTACGTTGGTTTCATTTCCTGATCAAGTTGTCTCTTTGACATGCAAAATTTTAACCTTGTAGACGAAGATATTTGATTTGGAGCGCCAGGTTGACTTGCCTACGGACAACACCCAGCCCATGCCTGCAGATGACTTGGGCACACAGTTGATGGTAGAGAGAGAGAGGGAGCTTGCCGAGATGAGAGAGAGAGAGAGAGCTTGGGCTTGAGCACAGAGAGCCTCCATTGTATGAGGTAGATGAGCCAGTGTCAGAGGATGAGCAGGATGAGGATGAGACCATTCGGGTTGTGTTTGCCAGATCGGAGTGGGATGAGGCAGATGATATCGGTGTTGGGCACACGCCACGGGCAGGGGTCACAGGTGCATCACGTGGCAGAGGTGGGGCACATGGCACAGGTTATACCGGGAGACAGGCAGGGCACACAGGGGGGGCCAGTGGCATACCTATCTATGTCGATATGATGGAGGAGTCTCTTGATAGAGGTGTTACGAGCTCGTAACCAGTGCCGAACCCTAGAGAACACAGATAGGTCAGATATCACACTCAGGGTCGTGTCCAGCGTACATGACCAACAGGGCAAGACAGTGTGAGTAGTGTGCCCCAGCACGGTCCATAGCCATGGCGAGCCTAACACAGCCTAGGGACCCTGTCAGCAGGATAGGGCCCCCAGTTGGGTCCCGACGTGCAGTCGGCCACGTCAGTGCCACGTGGCCGACACTTGGCAGTTGCATGCTACCAGTCCTCACACTGGGCTAGGAGGGGCTTACTCTATATCATGGAGTAGGCAAGGTTGGGTGGATCAGTTAGTGTTTGCCCTACTGTGGTGTTAGGATCTATTACACTGGTATCAGAGCCATCTCCATCCTAGGGAGTTCAAGAGCGGCAAAGAGAAAGCTATCAGAAGATAGGAAATATTTCTCAGTTTCTCAGAAAAGATTAGAGGAGGAGAATCGTTGTAGGTGCAGCCTTCAAACCCTTGAAATTCACTGAGAATTTACAATTCTAGGAAGTAGAATTCTTATGTAGGTAAGTCGCTAGACAGGTAGCAATCTATCTCTATTTTCAGGGAACTGATTGTAGTTTTCAAAAAGGAATTTCAGTAGAGCTGAGCGGATTCTGGAAAGGAAGGATAGTACAGCTCCATCGCTGTAGAAACAGCAAGCTACCTCTGAATTTCCAGAAGAATCTGAGAAATTTTGAGGGGTTTTCAGAGTAAACTTCCCTAGGAGGGCCAGCGCTGGACAGGGTAGTGAAAAAGTTAAATTTCATCCTTGTTTTTTGAGAATTTTCAGGAGTTTGAGCTTCAAACTTACTTGCTACAGACCAGCGACCTACAGGCTGAGATCAAATCAGAGATTCAAGGTGATTTTAGAGCTGTAAATTGGACAAATCGGGCCGGACAGGTTGCTGTCCAACCAGCGAGGGCATGGACATCAAAAATTCCGGATTTCTTTTTGTAAAATTCCGGTTTTCACTCAATTTGTTGGAGCCCCACACCTGAAATCAGATCAGTTAGCTGCTCAACTCAAACACCGAAAAATTTGGCACCATTTTGAAGCTTCAAACTGGCATTTTCCGGGTTAGCAGGTCTGAAATCTTGGGGAAAAGAGCTGAAAGGGTTCCTTTTCGTAATTTCTTTGGAAGTACAGTCCTCAGAAATTGCTAAGTCATCTTTCCTTTCCCTTGTACAGTTGTAAATTAGTCTTTTTGACTTTTTTCATCAGAAGTTAAGGTACCTCTCTTTCAGTTTCCAAGATGACAACTCCTCAGGGACCTGATCAACCCCCGGAGAGAGGCTTCGACGAACTTGAAACAGAAGCCTTGGCTTACAGTAAAGGGAAAGAACCTACGAAAATGGAAGAACAGGAACAGTTCGCCGAAGAACTCGACGAACTGGTTACCAAGGAGCAGTTTCTCCAGTTGGTAACAGAAGTGGATGAACTGAAGTTGGCATGAGCCAATTTCAAGTCCAGTGTGGATGACTCGTTCGTTGAACTCAAGAGCTTGATTTTGAGTTCCGCGAAAGGAAGCCTTCCCTCCACTTCTCAGTTATCCCCTTCTCCACTTCCATCAGTTTCGGGTGAGACTTTGCGGTCTCACCCCAGTGTCTTTAAAGATTTAAAGCCTCCTACTTTTATTGGGGAAGAGAAGGATAGAAACGCAGACATTCTACAAACCTTCCTCAGCAAATGGAAGAACATTCATGCTCTTAAACAGACCCCTGACCATTTGCAAGCTATTGAGGCCAGTCTTTCCTTAGGGCCTATGGCCTATAAGTGGTGGTTAAATCTCCAGGAGACTGGGCAGACTCCCCGGTCATGGAAAGCTTTTGAAAAAGCTTTCCTAAGAGAATTTCTACCAGAAAATGAACTTGATAGAGCCTGGGAAAGAACAGTAATGGACAAGTCCCTCATCCAATATATCTCGCAGTATCGAGAAGCAATTTTAAAGATTAAAAATATGGATGACTATTAGAAAATTAGGGGATTTGTCCGTGGTCTCAAAGATGAATATAAAGTAGAGGTCCAGAGAAACTCGCTTACTACCCTTGAGCAAGCTCTCAAATATGCTCAAATCTATGATTCAATGGGTAGGAAGAGGGCGAGACAGCAGCCACTTTCTGAGCAGCCTCCTCAGAAAGACTTTCAATTTAAAAATAAATTTTTAAAAAGAAAGAAAGAAGATAAATTTAAAGGTGAAGCTCCTCAGAAACACCCTTCACTCATACAGCCCTTAAAACCAGATGATTTTGAGAAAGCCAAACAAGAACGTTTGTGCTTTGTGTGTATGGGCAAGGGACACACAGTCAGACAGTGTCCCAAGGGGCCTTTCACTAAAAAAGATAAGAAATGCTAAACAATCCAAGTGTGAATTCTTCGTTGAAGAAGTAGCATATTTGGGTCACATTATCTCTTTAGATGGGATTAAGATGGACCCAAATAAGGTTAAAGCCATACTCAGTTGGCTGAGACCTCAGAGTATTTTGGAACTTCAGATCTTTCTTGGTTTGGCGGGATATTACAGGCGATTTGTCAAGGAATATGCTCAGATAGCAGTTCCCATGACAAATCTTCTTAAGGGGAAGGGAAAGGAGTTCATTTGGGAGTCCGCACAGCAGGAGAGCTTTGATGCTCTCAAAACAGCTTTAGCTACAGCACCAGTTCTAAAAGTCGTCGACCCCAATCAGCCATTTGTGGTCGAAACAAATGCTAGCGACTTTGCAGTTGGTGCTGTGCTAACTCAGGGTGGACGACCAGTTGCGTTTGAGAGTAAAAAACTCGAGCCAGCTCAGACTAGGTACAGTGCCTATCAAAAGGAACTCTTTTCTATAGTCCATGCCCTTAAGACTTGGAGGCATTATTTGTATGGTGCCAACTTTGAGGTCCTGACAGACCATGAAAGTCTCAGATACCTTTGCAATCAACCTGAGCTTAGAGGTCGGAAAGCTCGTTGGGATGAGTTGATGCAAGAGTTTGACATGTCTGTCAGATATAGACGTGGAAAATTCAATACAGTAGCAGATGCCCTTAGCAGAATGCCTATGATAAACGAGCTGAGTTTTACTCAGATTCGTGATGAGTTACTCGAGTCCTTGAGAGGGAAATGCCAGCATGATGCATTCTTCTCTACTATCTGGAACTCAGTCTAGAGCAGACAGTTACAGACTCTAGAACCAGTTCTCGGGGCTGGTGCCAGTTCATCCAAGAATACGGCAGCTTCCGTTGAGGATGATGATGAGTCCGAGTATACGGCGTCAGATGACGTTGAGGATTCTGAGCCTGTATTACCCAAGCAAACCCCAGTGGTTGAGGGTCAGTTGACTCAAGGATTCAAATGGAAACAATATTCCATTCAGGATGAGTACTTGCTCTATAGAGATAGAGTATCTGTCCCCAATTCAGAGGATTATAGGCAGCAGGTCCTATATGAATGTCATGACAATCCTAGTGCGGGACACCCATGCATACAGAAGACCTATGAGCTTCTTCGTAGGCAATTTTTCTGGCCCAGTATGAAAAAGGACGTCCACTAGTATGTAACCAGTTGCCAGAAATGTCAAGTAAACAAAGCAGAGCGTTTAAAGGCAGGAGGGTTGTTGCATCCCTTAGAAATACCAGCTGGTAAATGGGAGAGTATCTCCATGGATTTTATAGTAGGCCTGCCTAAAACCCAAAAGGGTAATGACACTATATGGGTCACAGTTGACCGTCTGACCAAAATGGCTCATTTTATTCCGACCAAAACAACCGTTAGAGCTCCAGAGTTAGCGAGGTTGTTTGTAGACGGGCTATTTAAATTGTACGGTCTACCTTCCGGCATAGTCAGCGACCGGGACAGTAAGTTTACTGGAAATTTTTGGAGGGCAATATTCCATCATCTCCATACTAAACTTAATATGGGTACCACCGGCCATCCACAGACGGACGGTCAAACAGAGAGGGTAAATCAGGTGCTGGAGGATATGCTTCGTGCATACGTCAGCAAGAAGCAGACTAATTGGGAGGAGTATCTCTCGATATTAGAGTTTGCTTACAACAGTACCAAACATTCAGCTACGGGATACAGCCCATTTATGCTGATGTACGGTTTTCAGCCACGCTCACCCACAGCTGTAGGTTTTAAACAAGAAAAAGTTGAAGCAGCCAAAAACTTTTTAGAGGACCTAAACCAGATGATAGAACATGCTAAGCGTAGCATTAGGCAGTCCCAGGATCGAGCCAGGCATTATGTAGATCCACACAGACGAGATGTGCAGTTCTCCACTGGTGAGAAAGTCTACTTGAGAGTCCCAGTCGACTCTAAAACCCTCAAATCAGGAGTGTGTGCTAAGTTGTCTCCAAGGTATTGTGGTCCCTTTACCATCAGTAGGAGACTAGGCGAGGTCACCTATGAACTAGAACTCCCACACAGCAGTAAGATTTTTCCAGTCTTTCATGTAAGTCAGTTACGAAAAGCCTTAACCAGATCAGACAATCTGGTAGGGGACAATGTTCTAGTTCTCCCATTGGATCCTCAGCAACCTCCACATGAACCAGAGGAGATTCTTGATGGTAGAGAGACGCAAACTCGTCATACTCTATACCGAGAATATCTGGTTAAGTGGAATGATCAGCCTGTTGAGAATGCCACTTGGGAAAGAGGCAGCGTCCTTCGCAAGATTTTTTCAGACTTTGTCTTAGAGGACCAAGACGGTTCTTAAGGGGGAGGGAGTGTTACGAGCTCGTAACCAGTGCCGAACCCTAGAGAACACAGATAGGTCAGATACCACAGTCAGGGTCGTGTCCAGCATACATGACCAACAGGGCAAGACAGTGTGAGTAGTGTGCCCCAGCACGGTCCATAGCCATGGTGGGCCTAACACAGCCTAGGGACCCTGTCAGCAGGATAGGGCCCCCAGTTGGGTCCCGACGTGCAGTCGGCCACGTCAGTGACACGTGGCCGACACTTGGCAGCTGCATGCTACCAGTCCTCACACTGGGCTAGGAGGGGCTTACTCTATATCAGGGAGTAGGCAAGGTTGGGTGGATCAGTTAGTGTTTGCCCTACTGTGGTGTTAGGATCTATTACAAGAGGGCAGAGTGATTTACATGCCGGTCCCGCAATTATTTGGATGCGTGCAGTACAGAGTCATGGCCATTACTACGACAACACACCAGATGACTTTGATTGGACCGATTGGGAGGCCATGCAGGGTCTACAGGGTGCACATGATGAGGCACAGGATGATTCAGGGGATGGTGCGCAGGATGAGGCCCAGAGCCCAGAGCATCTGTATTCAGATGCCCCGCTAGACGACTTGATTGCCACATTGGATTCAGAGGCCCAACAGACGCCGAGTGTCAGGGCACCCCCATCATCTCTTGCCAGCATGCCATACACAGTCCCAGCCAGAGCAGCTACATGAGGTGCCTACAGTTCCTCCAGTTCCTCAGAGGGTATATGTGCGCCGCACAGCACCTCCAGTGCCACTGATGCCATTGAGGCTTGCAGCCCCTCCATCGCCGTCCACTTCTGCAGCACAACACATGGGCACTGTGGGTGAGCAGACCATGGGGCCAATGGGAGAGCAACACAAGGGGGGAGCAACACATGGGGGTAGGTACAGAGGCACATGGAGGGATGATGGGGTCGTCCTCTCCTCCCTGGCAGTTTTTGTGCCTTGCCTTTCTTGTTCGGTGCACCCTTGGGCCTTGCTGGTCTCTTGCGGACAAGAGGAGCTGTCAATGCCTCATCACCCCCATGCAAATCACCTGGCTGGCTAGGCTGGGCCCAAGCTGAGGCCGGCTGGGATAGGGAAGCAAAAGAGGGAACTCCCTGTGCACCTAAGCGAGGAGGATGAGCTCGTGGAGTGTGTGCCTGTGGGGTTGTTGCAGGTGGAGGAACTGACTGTGCAGGAGGCAAGTATAGCAGCGATATGTACTGAAAGGGGCGCTGCGGTGGCCGGTACTGGTACATTCTGGGAGCTGCCAAAGGGGGAGCCAGTGGAGTGGGTGCTGCCAAAGGAAGAGGATGTGAAGTGGGTGCTGCCACTGGAGGAGCTACTAGAGGAGCCACTGTGGATGTGGGCCTTGCAAGAGAAAACCTGGGCACAGATGGTGGCCTGCCATGGAGACCTGGTGCTGTGGATGTGGACGACGATGGAGGGGCTGTAGGCCTCAATGGCATCGATGGCATTGGAGGTGTTGTGCGGCGCACATATACCCTCTGAGGAACTGGAGGAACTATAGGCTCCTCATGTGGCTGCTCTGGCTGGGACTCTGTGTATGGCATGTTGGCAAGAGATGAAGGCGGTGCCTTGACACTCGGCATCTGCTGAGCCTCTGAATCCAATGTGGCAATCAAGTCGTCTAGTTGGGCATCTGAATACAAATGCTCTAGGCTCTGGGCCTCATCCTGTGCACCATTCCCTGAATCATCCTGTGCACCATCCCCTGAATCAACCCGTGCCTCATCATGTCCACCCTGTAGACCCTGCATGGCCTCCCAATCTGTGCAATCAAAGTCATCTGGTGCCTCCTCTAGTGTGTTGTCGTAGTAACGGCCATGACTCTGTACTGCACGCATCCAAGCAGTTGCGGGACCGGCATCTAAATCACTCTGCCCTGTATCAAGAGCCTCCTCCATCATATCAACATAGGTAGGTATGCCACTGGCCTCCCCTGTGTGCCCTGCCTGTCTCCTAGTATAACTTGCGCCATGTGCCCCACCTCTGCCACTTGATGCACCTGTGACCCCTGCCCGTGGCGTGTGCCTTGCACCTGTATCATCTGCCTCATCCCTCTTTGATCTGGCAAACACAACCCGAATGGGCTCATCCTCATCATGCTCATCCTCTGACACTGGCTCATCTGCCTCATACACTGGAGGCTCTCTGTGCTCAAGCCCAAGCTCTCTCTCTCTCTCATCTTGGCAAGCTCCCTCTCTCTCTGCGATCAATTGCGTGCCCAGGTCATCTGTAGGCATGGGATGGACGCTGTCTGTAGGCAAGTCAACCTGGCGCTCCAAATCAGATATCTTCGTCTGCAAGGTCAAAATTGAACATGTAAGGAAAAGAACTTGATCAGAAATTGAAACCTACATTTTAGTGAGATGTCAACCAACATGTTGTGGGAGAATAGGCCACTTGCAATGCGCTCGTAATGGTCGGCAGTCTCCTGGCGAGACGTGCGTTGGTGCTATAGAACACCAACCGCTCTAGCTGACTCACTGACAGCCTGTTTCTTCTTCTCGTGTGAACGAGGGCCCATTTGCTCCAATTATGCTCGCACATGGAGGCAGCGCAATCTTGTGGTATGTGCAATGAAATGGTTCAGCACATGTACACGGGTGGAATGTCAACGAAACACAACAAGGGAGGATGAGATGAGATGCATACATGTGAAAGGACCCGCAGTGCAAGACGTTGTATGGAGGGATAGGTGCTACTGAACATGGTCCACCAGGTAATGGGGAGCTGCCTCCTGTCTGGATCTTGAGCAGCCGGGTGATCGAACGTGCCCATGCTGAAACGAAATGCAGCTAGCTCCTCCATGAGTCTGATAGGATCCAAGCCAATGTGTGGACCCACCCTGTAGATGTACTCAAGCCAATCCGGCTCGAGCTCCCTGTCTGATATCTGTGTCGGAGAGAGGAAGAGGGGATGCAAGATGTGTGCAACGCTGTGGATACTCTCGTGAAAGTAGTTCCACCGCATCTCCCAGATGAACCTTAGCTCCGTCATCCTGCACGAAGTCGAAGCAAATTTTGGAAAAAGTGTAATATCGACAGAAAAACAAACTAGCAAACATTGAAAAAATAAAGACCAATTACAACACTATACTGCTTACCTCTCTGGTTGCAGGAACTGTCCGATCCGGTCCATGAGCTCATACACCAGTCCGAGTGTGGACCCCTCGCTGTCAGCCATGCGGAGCACAATGTAGAGTGGTCGAAGCAGTCCTGACAATGTCTGGGCATCCCTCCAGAACTGGTCTCCCCTCACCGTGGAAGAAAAGTGCTCCGCATCCTCCGTGTGCTGAAACGTACTGGCACACCAAAGATCACTGGCAACCATCTGTAGAAGCTGTGCCCTGCACCTAATCAGATGGTCGATGACCACCAAGTTGAATGCAAAGCGTGTGGGGGTTGGCTTACAGAGGTCCAAATGGCTGAACACCCAGAACATGGCAAGAACACACCTCTTCATGGTGACAAAAGTCACTAGGAAGAGGGCCTCGCGGACGATGGCTCTAACCCAGGGAAGTGCACCTATGTCTCCCGTGAGAAGGTCTATGCCATGCGCTGCACAGGGGGTATGGACTATGTGAGGGAACTCGGCCTCTAGCAGGACACCCATCTGAACGCAGTTGGTGGCATTGTCCGTCACTACGGTAACGACATGCTGGGTGGGGGCCTATGGATAGTATGGAAGACCAATGACGTCGTACATGAAATTTGCAGATATGACCTCCCCCCCTACTGCAATCCACGGCTCTCAAAAACTGTGTACCCATGCAGCTAGAGACCAGGATGTTGAGGATCGGCCTCCTCCTGACATCAGTCCAGCCATTGGACATGATGCTGCATCCATATGTGGCCCAGTGGCGGCGTAGAGGCTCCATCTCTCTAGACAAGGACTCGACCCTATCTCTCAGCATGTGTGTGCGGACAACCTCCGAACCAGGGACTCTCCAGCCAGGGCTGACAGACTGTGCAAGGCGGAATGCCCTTCTGAAGGGCTCAGAATCGGTGATGGCAAAAGGTAGGTTCAGCTCGTAAATCAAACTGGCCACGGCTTGTGTGGCCTCTCTATCCATGTGTGGCTGATGCACGCCGCGAATGGTCTGCTGCACAAGGGCTCTACCTGGTGGGCGACGGGTGGTGGACCTCCAACATGGTGCACCAACCATGACGGGAATGGACGATGATGCGACAGGCTGGGCACTAGTGGATGCATCGGCTGTAGACGTGGAATGGGGAGAGTGGGATGCACTGGCAGGGATGGGTGCAGCAGCATAAGTGGGGTGCACTGGTGGAGGGGCAAGATCTGGCATGGGATACGAAAACTGCTAGCTAGGGAGGTCATCCGGATGGGAAGGAAAGGAAGAAGGGATCTCATCCACATCCTCAAAGGAGAGTCCATGAGAAAATCGTAAACTGGGGGCGTGCGAGTAACAGGACGTGGTGGTGGAACCGCAGTGGCAACTGGCGGACGCGATGGGACGGGATCCACCGGAATGGGTGCAGATGGGGGTGCGTGTTGCGGAACTGTCTGAGGGAGATGAGGGGCAATGGGATGGGATGAGGATGCAGTCCCTCTCCTCGTGCGTGCCAACCAAGCAGGCAGCAACTCTGGGTCAGCCACATAAGGAGCGGTGCAAAATCGGAGAATGCCCTCCGAAATGGTGTTCTCCCCCGCCACGAGCCGCGGCCCGTAGGTGTCCAGTAGTCGCTGCATGTCGGAGATGGACATGCTGCCACAAGGGGCAGCATTTAAGGTGCCACCATTTTTGGCCCGTGTACCGAGCAGGTGGCCTTTAAGGCAAGTGAGGGACGCAGCAAATTCGACTAGGCAGTATCGAAAACACACAATCTTCTGACCGGTCTTGTTGGTCTTGTCGGCAACCCGCTGACAACGTCCACCTCGTCGCACAGACCGGAAAGGTCAGATTGCACCATTGCGATGGAGAAAACTAGGGAAAAAATGCAAATGAAGCTAAAGTTGGAAGGATGGATTGCTGGAAAAAAAACAGCAGGGTTCGTTGTTGGAGAGATGCTGAAAATGGGTGAAGGCAGGGCGAAGCAAGTCAGATGCAAGGCAGGGCGTTGCGTGGGCGAAGGGCGACGCAAGGAATCGAAGGCAGACAGGCAAAAACAGCAGTGATGGCAGGGCAGAGGAGGGCGCAAAAAAAATTTCAGATGAAATACGAGGGGGGCGGGTAGGTTTAGGTAAAAAAAAATTTCAAAAAATATTAAATATCAAATAAATTATTATATTATGGTACCGCGGTACCGGGATCCGCGGTACCGGGATCCGCGGTACCCAGTACCACGGGACCTATGATATATATATGTGTGTGTGTGCGTGTGCGTGTTTATGTATATGTATGTGTGTGTAAGTGTATGTGTGTGTGTACGTCTATATGTGTGTATATGTGCATGTATGTGTGTTTGTGTATGTGTACATACATGTATGTGTGTGTATGTGAATGTATATGTATGTATGTGTATGTGTACGTGTATGTATATGTATGTGTGTGTATATGTGAATGTATGTGTATGTGTATGTGTATGTTTATGTATAAGTATATGTATATGTCTGTGTATGTGTATGTGTATGTGTACGTACGTATATGTTTCTATGCTTCATTTCTCAAATTAAATTTGTGAATTTGGATATATTCCAATCTCACGAATAGATATATCCATCTGAGATATTTGCTTTTGTTTATTTAGATTATCTGTAGATTGGAGGTGCACAATTCAATAATTAGGTGCACTTCAAGACCCTTTATTTATTCGAAGGATTTTTTTTTGTGCTTGTGAGATTGTATAACATTACTTGAGAAAAAGTTTTTTTTGATAGGATTGATTAAGTTACATCAAGTTGGTGTATTGTTTTTATATTCTGGTATTGGATGTGTAAGATAGATTTGAACCTTCCTCTTTGTCTTTCTCTCATGTAAAAAAATGATACTTTGTTTTTAGTATCTTATTTTCTTCTTGTTTTGTTTTTGGGGTGCAGACATTGGGCTCACAACAAGGTTCTTGGTTTCATTGTCGCAGAGGTCTCGAATGAATTATCGAGCATGGCGCCATCGTTGCTGGTTGGTCTCACATATGTCCCTTACGCAGGTTCTTCCAATATTATTTAGTAATCTGGTTTTCTTTTCGCATGCTCGTTTAACGGTTGCACAGACATCAGTACATCCATTTGTCAGGATGTTTACTATGCATATGGAGTTTTTCAAGGAGTTTTAACGTCTTATTTAGAAGTTCAAATAGGATATTGCCACAATTCTGAAAACCCGTGTGGTTAAGGTCCAACCTTGGACCAAACATAGACCAATCACCAGAGGACCATTTGGACGTAAGGATGGTTTTGACCAGTAATCCAGGCTACGTGTTTAGCCCAAGCTGGGTTAGATGTGTGAGCTTGTCCAACAAGCATCAAGTACTGCGAGCATGAACAATTGTAAGGACTGGAATTACAGAAGTCAGCCCTCGAGAAGATTAGTTGACAAGCTATTTATAAACAAATAGAAGACATCCACTTTCTTTATGTAGCTATCAGTACTACAAGCAAAATTATTGGTGGTTTTGTGTCGCTTGTGCAGGGAATGTAACAATTGTGAACATGGGAATGTGCATTCTCATGTCTTGAAAATGCATTACCAGTTGTGCATATTTAGTGATTTATCTATAGATCCTCTGTTGAGAGTGTTTGGTTGAGCCCTTCGAGGTTCAAACCGGACTTTTGTTGGACACAGTTCTTGTATAAATGAGTGGATGAAAACCTGATATTGCTAGATTTGAGGTTGTCACTTTACTTCTGTTGCTACTAATGAAGGGATGCCCTCTGTTTCAGCAACTCCTGCTAGAGCCACAGTGCTGACTACACCTGTTGCATCTGCAGTGATGTCCACACCTTTGCAAAACCCTATCCCTGCTATGTCTCCTCCATCCACTCCAACAAAAGAGCTCCCTCATTTGACCCATTTGATCCCTCTACTGTGTGAAGACACACACAAGCTATATAAGATAGTGGAATATCAGAAGGCAATGATCGATGCACAACAGAAGACTATCCAGCAGCTGCTTTCACATATTCAGCGACTAGAATCTTCCATCGAAGATGCTAAGAAAGAGGTCACAGAGGTTAAAGAAAGAATACCCACACAAACAGTCCAGGAAAGTGAAGAACAACACCAGGTAAACCTAGTGCCCCAGTCTCTTTCATCTCCACCACGTTCACTGAGAGCAGATCCCTCAATGTCCGTGTAAGAGGCATCCCTGACTCTCAGGATGCTCTTGGAGAAGCCAAAAAGTTTTTGGACGAAAACCTTCAGCACAATAGCACAGGTTTGGACACAGCTTGGCATACCAAGAAGGACGTTAATACTCTTGTCTTACGCTTCACTTCACTGGAGTCTAGGCGAGATGTGCTACGATGCCGATCTAAACTAAAAGATACTACGATCTTTCTAGATGAAGATCTTACTTATGTACAAGTTTTAGAACGCAAAAAGGCAGCAAAGGATCCAGGCAGACGCATGATCTAGATGGTAACATTCATTTTGTTGAGACCAGGCAAAAAGCTATATTGAGAGTGTAGCTCGATTGAGTTCGAGCAGAGTTTAGAGAAATGAAGAGTTGTCCATGGAATTGGTCTCCGTACCATATAATCCTAGACTACAACTCTCTCTCTCTTCTTAGTGGTTGTTTTTGTGTTTGATGCAGTAAGTTTGTTTCGACGGCATTGGTCCGTCTAGCTTCTATCGTACTTGGATGTATTTCATTCGTCTTATATGCCTTTTGGCATGGAAAAGACATTAATAAAGCTTCTTCTTCTTCAAATCAGCCACTCAGTGACTCAGTTCTTTCTGGTGTCTCTTTAGATGAGATCTTTAGATGTTTGCCTCAGCAGAGTGGGTGGTTAAGCTCTTGCCTTTGTACATCAGCAGAGCGGTTGGTTAAGCTCTTGCATCTCCTTCTTGCATGATGAGAGATTGTTGTTTTATTCATACTTAGTTGACTTTCGGTAGAGAGAGTTTCTAGAAATAAGTCCTCATATGGACATTGCTCTTACTATGCATGTACTGTGTTTGTCTTTTTGTACCCACGGGTACTTTATAGACATTAATAAACTCTTTTTTTCTTTCTCTCTCTCTCTCTCTCTCTCTCTCTCTAACACATTTCGTGCCAATAACCCGTAATAAACCCCACCAATATGGCTGCAGTATGGATGACGATACTATCATGATAGCCTGCAAAAATCTGCACTGAAATTTGCTTCTTTGAGCTGGTAATTGATACCCGGTACTGGTTTTAGCACCGATAGCAGTTTTGATAGCAGGACTGCCAATGTCACGTGTTGGTGTGGATGTAGCTCATTCACGGGGGAAAATAAAGCCCCATTAATTCATAGTGTGCCATATACCATACTGTGAACTCAGTCACAAATAAGGCATCACATGACGAGCAGATAGATAGTAAACGATGGTTCGCAGAGGTATCTTCAATTAAGAAACTGTATGAACATCCATAACTGTTAATAGCTAATCCCCTCCAAGGAGGTTGAGGAATCTCTTACAAAGAGACAGAGAGTATCAAAATCAGAAGCTGGGATGTGATAAAGTTGTGATGCTTGTACGAATGTTTTTGCACAAACCTGCTCTTTTGCATAAAATGCTCAGAATCACCTTCAGGTCTTTGTAAAACTCTGTATATATGGTTAATCTGCAGGCTTGTGCCATTTGGCCATATTTTTTTGAGTAACCCTTGAGACACAATTAATGATGAGAAACAATCATATCACTATGCCCAGCAAGAACTAGTTGTGGCTCAAGCTGGGACCAACACTAGATCTCATTGTCTGGTAATCTGGACATGTGAGCTGGTAAGTAGCATAGTCCATGGAGTACCCAATATCGTTCCGCATATACAGAAATCTGTTTTGAAAAAATTTCCAGACAAACTTTTAACTTTAAAGAAATTTAAAAAAAATCAGTGTCTTTTACGCTCCACATGTATGGAACGTGATACATTCTGAACTTACAGACCAATACATTCCATACCTTGCCTCATCTGCCTGCTTGTATTTTTTGCACCGACCGAGTACGTCAAAGGCTCTCGATCTTCCCTCTTTCTTACCAAGAGTGCAAATCTTGCACGGTCTTGTTAACCAGGTGTATTTGTAAACATTGAAATTGTTGTGACTTTTGACCAGAGTTGCGGCGGATTGCGATCCACTGCAAAAATGTTCCGGATCGCACGATCCGGAACACTGGTGATCCGGGACCAGAAACATGGTCTCAGATCGCAAAAAAAAATTCAATTATTTTTCTCATCCCGATCCGCTGCTTATTGCTTTTGAAATGAATAGCAGCTTACTGCTGCAGATGTGGACAGTGAAGGCATATATATCTTCATGAAGAGCAGATTATTGCTGCAGATCTGTACAGTGAATGCAAATATACTGAAGCCAATGAATGCAGCCAACCCTAAACAACCTGAAAGTTCTGACAACCAGCAAGTTTTTGAAAAGTTTTCTACTTTGTGGGCCGCCTAATCATCTGAAACCAAGCAACAGAACTGCTTTTTTAAAATCCTCTCACATGATACCCATATTGGCAAACTTTGAAAAAAAATAATCAAAAAAATTTGCGATCCGGGAAACCCTGACAGGAACTCCCGGATCGCGTTTCGGATCGTGACCCAGAACGCGTACTGCATCTTTGCTTTTGACATGATTGACCTCATTGTTTTATGTTCAAAGAGCGTTTGAAATTTTGTTTTAGCTCAGTAACCCCTTGACCTGTAGTGACCTTTTAAATGATCTTTGTTATGCACATTCTACGTTGGCACTACTTTCACATCTATATAATGCTACAAGCAATAGTCACCTGTGTTGTGTTAAGTAGGTGATGCACTTCTACTGTGAGACTCTTCTTGATGCTATTTTCTGATATGACACTTACTACAACAGCTTTTTGGAATGACGTGATGCAGATATACATGCTTATGACAGATAGTTATATTAATATCATAATGCTACAGGTGTCACATGAGCTTCGCCGTTCCAAGCTATGGGCTGCATCATATGTTGCTGACAACTGTTGCTTCCATTATCGCAGAGTAAGTATTTCATCACCCAGCTAGGGTTGCTTTCATGAATAGAATGGCCACTTTTTAAAGTAAGAGACTAGTACAGTATAGAAGCTCATTTCACCTTGGCAGTGGGGCACTCAAGTTATCTCTTGTCTTCCTAAAATGAAAGAGGAGTCGTTTTATGACGTCATTATTCTTTATGCACGTTTGTTTGAAATTTTTTACTATCACTCAGCTCCCATTCTTGTTAAGCATTTATAAACGCCCATTCAGTGATTAAAAAAAATTGATGAATCACTGATGGTCAAGCCTTGTATATTTATCTCAGGCAGTTTTTTATATTCTAACCATTGTAGAGTTTAACTGATGGAGTTTTGCAGTGTTTGTTACTTCATCTGTTGCAAATTCCTTCATCAAGTGGTGATCATTGTAACGAAGGCACAGTCAATAAAGAAAGTAACTGTAGTGGCTCTAGTCAGTCAGGTGTTTCACCTGCAATGTCAGATACGGTAGCTGAGCTATGGAAGGTGATATTCTAGTGTAATTCCAGAGCAGCAGATTTATGTTGTCATTTGGTGCTTTGAGTCCACTTCTGTCCCTAATGACTGTAGCAATCATATTTTCAAATGGTGGTCCATGCAGTGTGTTGACATGCTTCCATCAGCTCATAAGGTTTTGAAGATAAAATCAGTATTTCTACTTATATAGTTTTCATAATGAATTTTGCTTTAGTAAATTTTTTATGAGGGATGCTGGTGGACATGTTTCTCTCACTTTTAATAATTGCAGCACTTTTCTCTCCATGGCAGTTTGTGTTTGAAATTTTTCTCATAAGATGTGAATCGGCATTTTAGGGAACCAAAGAAGCTTATGGAGGTGTTTCTTAGATACAAGATGCCAAAGTACCGTGTACTACTCGCAGCATATTGGGGAACATTTTTGTGTGGAGACAACTCATGGAAATTAATATGATTATTTAATGAACTTAATACATAGTGTTGACTATGACATGCTTTTATGAAAATTCTGCTTCAAAAAATAATTGTTGATGCGTGTATACCATGCTCTAGGCGCTTGTTTCAACCCATATAGTGCTTTCTTTAACTTGCAAACCAAGTGCTCTTTGCCTTCAACCTCATAACCTTGAGGTTGCTCCAGATAAACCTCCTCTTCAAGAAACCATTCAAGAAAGCACTCTTGACATCCATTTGCTGAATATCCCATCCAAAATGAGATGCAATCGCCAAAACACTCCTCAAAGTATTCATTTTAGTCACAAGTGCGAAAGTATCTTCGTAGTCAATTGCTTCCCTATGAGCATATCCTTTGGCTACTAATCTGGCTTTATACTTATCTATAGAACCATCAGACTTAAACTTGGTTCTATAAATCCACTTGCAATCAATTGGTTTCTTACCAGCTGGAAGTTCAACAAGATCCCATGTCTCGTTTTTCATAATAGAATTGTACTCCTCATCCATAGTAGTCTTTCAAACTTGTTCCTTTGCAGCATCTTCATAAAATAAAGGATCCTTTGAATTCAACACTGAAGCCATAAACACATAATGCGTTTCTTCACCAGCTTCACGATAGTTTCCACTTGATCGTGTCAATCTCTTAGCTCCTTGGGTGACTCGATTCTCCCTCATCCAACATTTGACTATCTTGTATAGTCTCACAATACCATCTTGGTAACTTCTTTGTAGGTGACGTAGAAGGAGAATAAGTATCAAATACTCTTGACCTTTCCTTTCGTTTACCAAGATCCACCTGTGTACTCACCTTTGGTTGAATCTGTTGAAATGGGTAACACGAACAGAGGAAGAGAGAAGGAAATAGTTGCGGAACAACTTTCACGTTCTTATGGGCTGCTACTAGCAAACAACAGTCTAAAACGATTGTAGTTGCAGAAATAGACTCCCAGCAATGGAGGCGTAACTTGGACGCTCGAGATCGTTCGCTCTGTTGGCGGAGCATCATGGAGAATGCTTAAGGAAGATGTATCTATACACCGCATCATTGTATCTAATTACGATAAATGTTTGTCATCTAACTAAGTACTTTGTTGTACTCAGGGAGTAGTTGAACTACTATGACAAAATGACAAATGTACAATGAATATATGGTCAGACGACTCAGGATCGTTGACGTGGACGAGAATGTCGCATATTTTCTCTCACTTTGCATAATTCTTGAAGTGGCTGGAGACGTTTCTCGTTGAAATGGACAACCTTCGCATTTTTCTCTCACTTCGCATTTTTGCGAAAAACCCGAAGGTGTCGAAAAAAACCCGAAGGTGTTGAAAGACAGTTCATTTGTTGAAGTGACTGTTTTATCGCATTTTTGGAAAAATGCGAAAAAGCCGACAAAGAGTTTACTTCTCGAAATACTTGAAAAGAAGTTACTGTTAGGAAATAGTGACTTTCTTGAAGTTGTCGATGAAGTCGTGCACTTCGGACACTTCGGATAGAAGTAGCTGAGTCTCTCGCTCGTCGAAGTAGTTAGAAAGTCGAACACTTCGGATAGAAGCAGTTGAGTGAACCAACGGTCGAAGTCATCGAAGAAGTCGGACACTTTGAAGTTGTTTAGTGAACTGACGGTCGAGTGTCGTCGAAGATGGCCAGGTCTTCGATGTTCTTCGAATAGCTTGACATTCGAATGTAGAAATAGATGGGAATGGATACCCTTTGTTATAATGTAGATTAGCCGAAAAGTCGATGAAGTCGACTTCGAGTAATTCGACCATTATTCCTGCAGGTATCAGATGAGCAGACATAGAACCAAAGTAGGTTGCATCTGACCCTAGATCAACGATCAATAAACATGTAGGAAGAATCTTGAAATAGAAATCAGTATTCACCAAGGAGGCAACTGTGGACTTAATTTTCAACAGTTCCCCTTAAGGTCACGGTTGGTGCCTTGGTATCTTCGTCAGGTTCAACATGTTAAAAAACTTTTGATGCTTGATCCTGGGAAGCACTTTGGTAAAAATGTCTGCAACCATTTCTGTTGTGGAGTAGTACTGAAGAATCGCTTGCCCTGAGAAAACTTTTTCCCGAATGAAATGATCTATGTGCTTAGACTTGCCATGAAATCTGGGATTCAGCGACAGTGAAATACAGCTCACATTGTCACACAGAATGATAGTAGCATTGAATCGAGTGTGATGCAAATCGTGAAGTAATAACCTGATCCATATTGCTTCTTTTGAAGCTTGACATGTTGCGATGGACTCTGCCTCATTCAAAGAAAGCGCCACTGATTTTTGCTTTCTTGAATTCCACGAAATCGGTCCCCCTGCCAGATAGAAACCAAACCCAGAGGTAGATTTTTTGGTAGAGACTGTTCCTCCCCAATCTGAGTTGGAGTAGCCTCGCAGGACGAGTGGGTCGATAGCATTTCCATCATAACACAAAATGTGATCTAAACTTCCCTGAATATATCTCATCACTCTCTTTAATGCTTTCCAATGAGAGATCCTAGGATTAGACATGAATTGACTTAACGTGCTAACAGTGTATGCTAGATCTGGTCTAGTGCATAGCATGGCATATATCAAAGATCCGATTAGTGAATGATAAGGGTACTTCGCTAAATCGAGTACTTCACTGTCGGTCTCAACACAAGAAGGTTCAGTCAATACTATACTTGGATCCATTGGTGTATCAATTGGTTTGCAATCAGACATATGAAATTTTTCTATAATGCCTTATAGATATTTTTTGCTGGCTAAGATCAAATTCAGAATCGTAGTGCATCTATGGTTAGAAGTACCATATAGAGTAAAACTTGTTGTTATTACTTATGGATAGTGTTTTGAATTAGATGTCATACCTGTAGTGCCTTCATAAATCTATGGTTAGAAGCTGAACCGAATGAAATGAAGTTTCAGTCATAGACGAGCTGAAGACAAAGGTCCTCAATGTTAAATGCTACATGAGCGATGGAGCAACAAAGACTTTAAGCATTAATCATAACTTTAACATAGGTTGATGTATCTACAAAAAGATCATCTATGACTTATTCATTTGGAAAAGATGGCAAATCAATGCTAATTTATGGACTGGATCAAATCGCAGTATGGATAGCATGAAAAGTCTATATTACTATGTGGAAAAACAAGCCTAAACATATCCTGAAATTCTGCGATAACTTTGGCAATATGATCACTGTAGTCCGTTGCTGAAATGGTAGCAGAAAACATTGTATTTATGTATGCAATCAGTTAAAAGAAGCCTTAAAACATGTGAAAAGTATGTGAAATCTGCGGCAGTAGGTCAGCGCTAGCTAGATCATCAATAATCTGAAAAATCAGAGCCTATTTATTGCCAATGGACACTAGTGGGACAGCAATATACAATATACATATCGACTGAATGTAACGAGAGTATTGAAAGCATTCTTACCAAGTGATTTTTGGCATAAGTAGAGAAAGCAGTAGGGCGTTGCAAGAAGGTAGGCTCCCTAGTGTCATCAACATGTGTGAAAGAGAATACCTTGTTTGTACTGTATAAATAGTTGCAGGTAACATACCTAAATGTGTAGGGTAGAAGCTTGTTGAAGAAGCAACCATGTAGCTTAAAGAGGAAGGTTTCAATCCTGTCCATAGGATGTGGCTAAGCCTATCCACATCGTTACACGTGTAACTTGCAAGGCAAGCAAGTAAAAGAGGATGCATTTGCAAAGTGACTTAAAGAGGGAAAGAGCCAAAAAAGCCCAAGGTGGAAGACCTTTAAAAATTATGACCTCTGTGTCCTGCAGTCACCATGAACATAACAGTGTAGCGGGTAATAGCAAGGTACAATCCATGTGTGTGTGTGTGTGTGTGTGTGTGTGTGTGAGAGAGAGAGAGAGAGAGAGAGAGAGAGAGAGAGAGAGAGAGAGAGAGAGAGAGAGAGAGAGAGAGAGAGAGATTTACATTTATTACTTTTTAATAATTTTTTTAAGGGTTTCATAAATAGAGAAGCTTATGCCTAGAGATGGTTCATATTTTGCTGTTTTGCTCTTGCATGCCTCATTTATGCAGCTTATTGGAGTCACTCCGACTACTCTAAGCAGAGGAAAGGAACTAACCAAGGGAAATGAACAAGTGCGTACTAACCAAGAGAAATGAAAAATATCTCCAAGAGAAAACTGTACAGAAATTTAACCATATACTAAACGCAACTAGAAGGAATCAAATAAAACTTATAAGAGTGCTCACAAAGGAACACCCATGAATCTCAGCTTAACTAATTAGTAAGTAGGTAGTCTTTCAGACTTTTGGGTGTTTTCATTCAAGAGCTTCAGTAGCAGAGCAGCAGAGCTGTATAAGGGGTGCTGCATAGTAAGCTACTTCATTATTGAGTGTCCTATGTGGGAAAGGTATCATTGATTGACCAGTCTCTATGCTTTTCAGGAGTTATTGTTAGTTTTTGATTATTTTGTTCAAAGCTCATACAGGATTTTAGATAAATGCATCTCCCTCCTAGACTTGTTTAGCCAATGCAAGTGCATATCGTTCACAGGAGGAGTTTTTGTGCTCTGAGGATTTTGTTTATTCTTATTGCATTGTGGTGGTTTTCTTCATTGTTAACATGCAAAAGATTTTGAATACATAATATTTTTCTTATTTTTGTTTACTCAACACAATTCTATGCAGGAGGAGCTTTCTTGGTCTGCGGATCTGATTAAAAGCTACCTGGGATGTGAGGTACTTCTTAAGACTCGTAAATAGCTATAATTCTCTATTAGTTCTAGTTTCTTTCAGATCTAAAACTCATCTTACAAAGATGGAGACTAGGCTCGATGTTATCTATTAATATTTCAGCCTTGATTGTCTTTGAACTGATGTTGCCCAATACATTTTTTGCAAAGATTCTAAGAAGAATGTAACTTATGCTACTTACACCTCAAAAGTTGACATGAATAGCTCAAGTTGATGCCTATTATAATCCCTTTCATGCACTTCTCTCAAAGTGCTTCAGACCATCTCTAATGTGTTTTACTGGTACTTATTGTAAGACTAGGTCCTTAAAAAACCGAGTCACATGTTTCCACATTTCACTTCTGAGGTTTCTTTGCAGACACTTTGGATCCACAGGCGATTTCTTATTCTTCATTTTTTGGACCATCATTGCATGAAGCATTGCAAATATCATTGGCATTCAGCATCTGAGAAGTATGTGGGTGAAGTATCTATTGACACGGATAGATCATCACAGCAGGATGCACTTGTAGAATCTGAATTCCGTTTTGTAGATTTTTGTCTCTCTGCTTGTGAAAAGAACCATCCCGAAGAAGCAAAAAGGCAGAAGGAATTTGCAATTACTTACAAGCTGTGGATCTTGGTTATGGTGAGCATCATTCGGGATCCAACAGCATGATACATGTTTCAATAGCAAAATCAGTTCAGTAATCTGTAGACAGGATATCACTCTCGTTTTCATGTTTGACAAAGTAGTTTCATGCAGCTGCATTTTGCAAATGCATCAATTTTTCACTTATTTCCATCAATGTCCCTCTACTGCAGCTAGTTTTAGATTTACTGTTTGACGATATGCTAAATGCAAAATTATGAATACTAGTCCAGTGACAGGTACAGACTTTTCATCATGGTCCCTATGCTGCAGGAACATAGACAAATGCTCTTATCTGGGAGTCAAAGAAATGAAGCATTTATCCAGGAGCTGCGAGATGTAAAATCTGTGCTTGGAGTGCTATGCTCTGAGAAGCAGAATCTGTGGGAGGGGTTGATTCCACCTTTACTGGGGCCAGATGTAGTTGCTAGTATGCAGGCATGACTGGAGGCTTTTCCAATTGTGCTGCCCAATGGTCTATGCACATATGCAGCATAACTACTATTTTTCCAAATAGAAGTAACAAGTAAAATTGTTACGGTATAGCATTAACTTGTAAGTAGCTCCACATTTTGTGGGATATTCACCTTAACATTTATGTTCATCTTTTGCCATTCCTCTTGCTTTCTTCTTAGGTTCCTCTGATCGTTCTAGACATCGTCATGAATCATCAAGCCAGTGGTAGTCACCAATAGATTGTTTATACTGCAACCACCTGCTCATACATCAAGTACATACTGTAGATGCTTTTCATGCATCGATTCTTTCTTCAGACGGATTGTTAGAATAAGTTTATAACGTTTACAGATCGTAATTAGCTTTGAGAGCACGCGGCTCCGACCGCTACTGTCTTGTGCTCACTTGTCATTCATTACCTATATCCTCTACGACTAACTTTCCTTCATATCTTAACTAATCTTCATGAGTTACTGAGCACCAGGTCAATCAAGAGTAATCATCTTCCTAGTCTGTATAATTGCATTGTATCATCTTCCACTCTTATGCTGAGTTGTACACCTCAAGGTGCTGGAAGACTAGCTCTCAATTCAGAGTCTATAGTTATTATCAGGACAAGCAACTCAATTTGTTGCACTCATTAATTTTCACAAACTTGATAATCAACTTGTCCTGTGACAAAATTAAAAGTATGATCTCATAGCTTCAAATCCTGTTGTCCAACCTCACGATGTTCTGTGGGTATAGCAATATATGTCTTCATCATTTAGCTGGTAGGTATCAGTATTTTTCCTCTAGTCATCATCAAATATTAATATGTATATATGCATAATTCGGATGATAAATGTATAGACATAGTTAGCCCTTGTGAGAATCTTAATATAACTAGCATGCTAATTTATTATGTAATTCACCTTCCTTTTCCATTTGTTTGATTCAAACAATGCATCCTGGTTTTTGATTCAAACAATGACCCTTGTTCAAGTGAAATAAATGAGTAACCATGTTGATTTTGAAATGGCAGTATACTTTTATCTCATTGAGTACATTAGATCCAGGAGTGACTAAGGTCTTGGTTTGTATCAAAATGACTGCAGCCAATGTGTTTACTACCTTCATGCAAATTATGTTTATGTACGAACATCTGAGGCTCACAATAATTTCTTTGTCACATGATTGAAGAACTAGCTGAGTCATAATAGAACATAATGCTTAATTGTATGTATGAATTTCATATTACATAATACACACCGAAGACATTGTCCTCTGTGTAGGAAAAAGCATGAAGATGTCATTACCACAATTCTCTCTAAGGCCATGGCTAGCTTCATCAGCTATGAAAATGGATCAATCCACGGACTATTTCATTGTATTAGAGAGTGCAGGCAGCGAATAACATTCTACTATAGTTCTCTGCCGAATTATGCTCAATGAGTTTGATTCGGCTCAAGTTTTCTGTTGGCATGATGTAGTAGACACTCAACAACCATGCATGACAATCCAAAAGATTTGAGCAAATTTGTCATCCAACTTGTGATATACTTAGCTACTCATGTGATACCATGCATGTTGTTCTCTTCTTGAAGCATGGACAGTTATCCTTTAGTTCAGACATAACCAATTATATGTTTTGTGATAGAAATCTAATAATGCCAATTGACATGCTCAATCAAAATGCTTGTTATGAAATCCTACACGACATTCACTCATAGGTCAGTCTAATGACCATATGCTAGTGTGTATTCAAATGAGAAATCCCTAATCTTGAGATATATAATTTTAGTGCACCAAATCTTGGCTAAGTAGAATATGATCTTGCACGGCTGTGGTTTGGTTGAGTGTTAAAGATATTTCTTGTAGGAAGAGCACTCAATATGCATTTTCTTGATACATTCTTAGTTGGAAATTGGGGCATCTCATTGTATGCTTGGCAAACAGCTAATTTTTAATGTGAGGGTGTTCTTTAGAGATTGAGGTTTGAAAATTTTGCATTTTGCTATATTCATTAGGAACCACGATTGTGTGTCTCTTGGAGATGATGGTGGCACAACATAACATTCAAGATGAATCTTAGCTATTCTTGGTCTATCAACAATATAGATTAGAATCCAATCATCAAATGTCCACTTACTAATATGTGTTCACGAGCTTGATATATTATGAGTTCATCTCAATTGTGTTCTTGATTGAATATATTTCCTTGACAACCATTGTATAATTGTTTGCTATTGTTTGCTCGAGTCTAGAGTTGATAAAACATTATGTGGAATGGTAATCTTCATGCACTCACAATTTTCATACCATCAAGAAGACATTTTTAATATAGAGAATTTTTTGCACCATAATTGCTTTTCATTGTCTCAAACTCAATTGAAGCACGAGTCATTTGACATTGTGAAAAACAACATCAAACAGGTTAATACAAATTTTTTTATAACCACAATGTACTCTATTTATCGTATCTCATAATATGCCAAATGCCCTATCTTTTGAGATGTTGAGCAACAAAAACTATCGTGCCAACTATTAGCTAAAATCATCTAAGTTGAAGAATATTCTATAAAATTTTCATTTTCAAGAACCAAAATTTTGAGCAGTTGATTATTATGAGTGTGACTTTTAGGTGTTCACTTTTTTTTTCAAACAAAACTAGCATTGTCTCAATTTGCTATTATCTAATGTTAAAAGTAGATAAATTATTGTGAAATATTTGATAGATAAGGTATTATTTATATTGCACTACATATATTAAGATATACACATTTCATAAAAATTGTAGTTTGTTTTGCTGTAGTCCACATAAGCTTAAAAAGATACAAAGCTTAAGAAGACAAATAGAAACTTTGTTCCTACTGTGTTGAATTTGTGATATGTGTATAAATAAGAGGTTCGATCTTATAGGTGAGAATTGTTTGGCACACAAAAAGGCTATGCATGCGTACAAAAAAATTTGTCGCCAAACTTAGGCATGTGATATTCTCTAATTCAATGTTCTCCATCTCTTCCTTTCATCATCACTTGTGGATGGCACAACTTTATCAACACGAACCTCCTATTTATGCTTCAATTCTCCCTTATCATTTCTACATATTATACCTTAAATACTATTTTACAAAATCATGGTTTTCAATCACATACTAGACACAATTCTCTTACATCGCATGAAACCATACACATACCACATATTCAGTGAAATTAGGATATTCCACTCTTCCTCTTATAGTAGATGATGTCCCTCTTATTGCACCAAGTACATAAAAAATGCTCACTGTTAAATCAAAACCCTAACAAGTGTATCCATCTTAACCATTCAAAGGAAACTTGGCTAGCAAGTCATTACTAAATTTGTCATATGGTGAACATAATGGATTAACAAGAGTAGACACATTTTAGGGTTTGTTGAATTACATAGTGCCTACTATGTGTGAATACTAACACCATGTAAATTGAAAAGAAGATGATAGTTATGACGGTTTGGTATTGCAATTCTAAGATAGAACAAAGTATCTACTTTGAATTGAAGGATTTTCAATAAGAATATGGGACCAATGTTAACCTATCATTGTTGTATAACTAATAGTATATACAGAAGGTGTGTCGCATACCTATTGGAGGATGTGTAGTTCTCAAGAGATCTCTTCGCCACGGATTCAGGTACGAGGCAATGTGAAAGTTTATTGCACCATTAATGTTTATGTACGTATACCTAGCATTAGGGTTTGCACAAGTAGATATGGCATGTACTTACAGTTATGAGGTATGATTGCCCATGCATTGCTAAAGAAAATGTTTTAGGGTTGACAACGATTGAATATACAATTGTAAACGTAATTTTGAATGATTCATGTGATGACTTAAATTGTTTGTAAATAAGAAATGGTAGTGTCATAAGCTACATGAGTGATGGATGAAAGTAAATCGGTTGTTGTATGTAAGCTAGTACTCTGTTTAGGGTTTAGCTCTTGTAGGCTTGAATGGCATGGATTTGCCCAAATCTTATAGCGTTTTACTCTAATTACTCTTTTTAGAGCAATCACATACATAAACAATGGGAGGCATTTCAACAATGGAAGTTATGAGATTCTCTCTCTCTCTCTCTCTCTCTCTCTCTCTCTCTCTCTCTCTCTCTCTCTCTCTCTCTCTCTCTCTCTCTCTCTCTCTCTCTCTCTCTCTCTCTCTCTCTCTCTCTCTCTCTCTCTCTCAAAACGATATCCAAAACGCCATTGATGAAGCAAAATAGTTTCTTGCAACCACATTGGACCACCATTATGATGGGCTGGATACGGATGGCGGACAAAATGAGATAATTCTACCCTGATTATTCATTTTACCTCAGCCATTACCTGTAGAGATGCACTACGTAAGAGAGCTAAACTGAAAGATACACGGATCTTCATGGATGATAATCTCACATAGGCGTCAAGCCTTCCAAGATGCCAAGGCATCAGGCCGACGTGTTATTTACCGAGATGGACAGGTTCGCTACATTGAAAGTGTACCTGTGAGAGATTTCAACTAGTTTAGTCTAGTTTAGAGATATTTTGGTAAATTGTCAATATGAGGCCAAAACTCATTTTAGACGTAGAGATAAATTTTTTGAAGTTATATTAGATACATTCAATAAACACTTTTTGAAAGTGTGAGAAAGTTGGTAGTCGAGTTTGAGAAAGATTCAAATTTGAACTTTGGGTATTTACATTTTGGAGGAAAAGTCAAGTGGCCAAATAGGGTTTGGACACTATATAAAAGGATGTAACTTGTGGAGAGACACATCTTTTCTCTTCTCTCTCTCATTTCATTATTATACATGGTTCTCTTTGGGTTCTACTACTCATTGGTGCACTATCTTGGTGATATCTTACAATCTTGTGTGTAAAATACTCATATTTTGCTATTTTCGATTCCACACGTGAAAAAAAACAGTAGGGTACTGTAATTGTACGAACAACAAACATATTTTATGTTTTGGTTCATGGTTGATCAGTATCGAGTTTGCATCTCATTTTGTATGTAGATGCTGATTTTTCTACATTGGTAGGATTGTTGGTTTGCTCCTTATTGTAACCAAAGATCAGGGACATGGATTAGATCTTGAATGATCTGAAATCCTTCACATGGTATCAGAGCTCTTGTGTTTCAAGTTATAAAAGGATCAGCCATATTTAGCAAGGATTTGGAGGAGTTACCAATGCTAGAGCATGCTAGATTGATTTCTACTCAAAAATCAGCATTTTTGCATATGTAGATTGGATCTTTTGTAGGTCAAAACTCAATATGGGGTTATATACTTGATCAATTCCAATTTCACATTTGGTTTACTGAAATTAGCTGATTTTTGGTGCATTATGAAGGTCTCATTGGAGGCTACAAGATGATTTATCAAGTTTTTAGAAATTGCTTGTAGAATTTGAGATATTCAATTTTTTGTGATTTTGTCAAAATCCTAATTTTGATTGGATCTCTAGTTTGTGAAGTTACTGAACTTCATTTGAGTGTGTTTCAATCTTAGGAAGTGGCAAGAATCATTAGATTGACGATAGATCATAGGTTGATCAAGATTTCACTATTCTATGTGTTGATTTTCTAGTTAGAGTGCTAGAAGAGATTTGAGAGGTTCCATATCTTTGTGATTTCTTCTTGAGTTCATTTGTTGACATTCAAGAGAGTGCTTTGTGCATTGGAACAGGCTGAAAGAAGAAGATCAGTTCATTACAACATGGCTACAAGTGGTGGATTCATGTTGGAAGACAATGATAGGCTTACCTCAATCAACTATTCTACTTGGAAGGTGAAGATGGAGTCCTTATTGGAGATGAATGAGTTGATGGAGATTGTTGCAGGTGTGGAGGAGAGGCCTCAAACACCCCAAGATCAAGTGAGGTATGACAAGAGAGCAAAGAAAACTCTACACATGATTAAGATGAATGTTACCAATGAGCTTCTCAAGGAGATTGGTAAGAGCAATTCATCTCGGGAGGCTTGGGAAGCTTTGAAGAAGCTTTATGAATTCAAGTCTACATCAAGAGTTCTTACTCTTAGGAAGCAAATCTTTCAAAGTTGTCAAAAGAAGGAAGAGAGTACTCATGCTTTTGTTTGAGGATTAAAGCATTTAATGATGAGTTAGCATGTATTGATGAAAACATCAAGGAGGTAGAACTTGTTCAAGTTATACTTAATGGCTTGTTGGATGACTTAGAATTTGCTTCGAACAGGAACACAGATCATGCTACACAGTAACACAAACAGAAAACACTCTCCACAGCAAGCTCACATATCAACTGTATTTCTCAAAATGAAATTACACTGTACATGTAGTTGTTCACTCAGGCAACCCATGCATGACCTAGGTTGCCGTTGGCGGGACGCGTGTCCCGTCGACTTGCCTCGTGGCGAGGCCAACTGATCCTTATCAACTGATAGGACCCACAGTACAGTAGCACAGTGATTCTACTTTAATTCTAACTCTCTCCCTTAAAGTAAAGCCTACTTTTTATACAGTCATATACATAGCTTTAAAGTCAACAAACTTTAAGTACAGAAAGCTTTGATCTAAACTTATCAAATTTTTCTCCAACAAGTGACTTAGTGAAAATATCTGCTAGTTGTTCTTCTGTGCTACAATGAACAACATGAATTTCACGACTCAGCAGCCTCTCACGTATAAAGTGATACTGAATCTCAATGTGTTTAGTTCTCGCATGGAACACTAGATTCTTTGCTAGCTGAATGCCACTTTGACTGTCGCTATGTAATGTCGTGGGATTTTTATGCTTCATGCCAACTTCTTGCAAGATTTGTCTCAACCATATAGCTTTTTGTGCTGCACTACACATTGCCTTATACTATGCTTCTATGGTGGAAAGAGCAATTGTACTTTGCTTCTTACTAGACCAGGAAAAACAACTACCACAAAACTGGAATACATACCCTGTGGTGGATCTACGATTATCATAGTCACCTCCCCAATCCGCATCCATATAGCCACACAACTCAGGTAAACTATCATGCTTCCTGTAAATCAAGCCATACTCTGAAGTGCCTTTCACATAACGCAAAATGCGTTTAGCTGCTTCTAATGCATTTTCGTAGGTGCTGTCATAAACTGACTTACAATGCCAACAACATAGCATATATCCGGTCTAGTCATGGTAAGGTAAATCAAGCTCTTTACTAACTGCCTATACAACGTAGCATCAAATGACTATGACTCATCAAGCTTAGAAAGCTTTTTACCTAGTTCAATAGGAGTATTCACTGGTTTGCAATCCTGCAACCTAAACCTGTGCAACAACTCTTTGACATACTTTACCTGTGTTAAACCCACTTCGGGTCCTTTTTGTCATACCTCTACTCTAAGGCAATAATGCATCAGGCTGAGATCTGTCATCTTGAATTGTTCCATGAGACCTTTCTTGATCATATCTATCATCTCTTGATTATTTTTCGTAATTATCAAGTCATCAACATAAAGAGCAATCAAAGAAACCATACCATCAAAGCATAAGACATATAGATTTGGATCAGAATGTGTTCTCACCATTCTCTTTGAACGAAAGTAGGCATCAATACCGCTATACCATGCGTGGTGCCTGTTTAAGACCATAAAGTGCTTTCTTCAAGCGACATACTTTATTTTTCTGTCCCTTTGCTACAAAGCCTTCAGGTTGATCCATGAACACCTCTTCTTCCAACTCACCATTCAAAAAAGCAGATTTCACATCCATCTGATGCAAAGGCCAACCAAAATGTGAAGCTAAAGCAACAAGTAAACGTAGAGTATTCCACTTACATACCGGCACAAAGGTCTCCTCATAGTCGATGCCTTTACATTGTGCATACCCTTTGATCACCAATCTTGCCTTGTGCTTTGCTATACTTTCATCTGCATGGTATTTAGTCCTGTATACCCATTTGCAACCAATGGGTTTCTTGCCAACTGGTGGTTCTACTAAGTCCCATGTGCTATGTTTAGCAATTGACTCCATATCCTCTCCCATGGCCTTGACCCAAATGTCATCATCCTTCGCTTCACCATAAGTCGAAGGTCCTTTGCTTTGAATAATGTTAGATAAGAGAGCATAATTTTCTTCATACCTTTCAGGTTGTGTCTTCTCTCTTGTTGATCTTCGTAGCTCTCTCTGGCTAGATGATCCTGGAAAGTCATCCATGTCACGGCTCTCCACCAATCTCTCAAACCACTTAGGGAGCTTCATGTCAGGTGATCGGCTTCCTGGTGAAAATGTATCCCACGGTACATCCTTCTCCTTGCGTTTGTCACCTGCAATTTCAATCCTTCTTGCACTAAAAGGTTTGTCCCTACCTCTCTAACCTGTCTCTTGAGGTTGAGTAGTAGTATCTTGAGATGTCCTCTTTTTCATCACTTGGAAGGTCAATGAATGGATCATCATCAGGTGGTATCCTCACTATACCATCTTTCCCACTGAATGTATCTGTCTTCTCAGCATCCTCGTCTTCATACATCTTGGATTCATCAAAGATAACATCACGACTTACATGGATTTTGTTTTCAACTGGATCAAAACATCTATAGCCCTTCACACGATCATCATATCCTAAGAATATGCACTTGATAGCTTTTACATCAAGTTTACGTCTCTCTTCCTTAGAAACGTGTACAAAGGCCTTACATCCAAAGATTCGCAAGTGGTTCACTTTTGGCTTCTTCTTCGTGAATGTTTCCTCAGGTGTTATCTTTGGTATGGCAATGGTAGGACTTCTATTTTGAAGATAGACTACTGTACTGCATGCTTCTGACCAAAAATCTTTTGGTAGTTTCATCTCAGCTAACATAGATCTGGCACTTTCCACAATCATACAATTCTTGCACTCAGCTACATCATTGAGAGCAGGAGTATGAGCTTGCATAAATTGTCTTATGGAAGATTGGTTCTTGGGAAGATCCAAGGCATGGATCTCACATCTCTTCATCAACTCAAAGGATTCTATGATTATGAATTGATCACTCATGATTGAGATGGCAAAAGGTTGGTTGAAGAAGACTACATGGAGCAAATCGAGAGGCAATTTCTCCAAGGCAAGAGAAATCTCATTGGTGAGCTTATTGAGGTTTGTTATGGACTCAAGGGGACTGGATTTATTAGGTTTGATACTCATCTTCACCTACTCTACTTCATGTTGGATGGAAAAATTGAAATCTATCTTTTGATTTATGATGGTGCCATTGGTAACATTGTTTTCACTAACCTTTGTGAAAGATCGAAATCAAGCATTGACGAGATGGTGTTGGATCTAGATCATATGTTTGAGAGGGAGTATTTCCAGAGGTTTAGGTTTGAAGATATTCATATCTTTGATGATCAAGAGAAAGGTAAGCAAGTGGAAGAGACTCACTTTGCTTTACTCACATGTTTTGGAGAATCTTCTTGTGTAAATGATGCTATGCAAGTGTATATTGGTTCTCATGGTTTTCATACTGGAAAAGCAAGTAATGGATCTAGAAAACAAAGTTTGTTCAATGACTTTTATGGTCAAGTTGATGATCGAGAGGCTGATCTCAAAGGGCTTCAACAACACAAAAGGAAAGGTGGCAATGTGAAGCCAGTCAAGAGCATCAAAGAAGAGGTATTTGACAAAGATGTTATGGATATGTTTTTGCAGCTTATTGAAGACTCAAGTAAGGTCAAAGGAGCAGCGAGGAAGTGTTGTTCAAGTTTACTTTACTTGTTCTATCTCATGTTTGAGCTATTTCATGTGGATGTGTGCAAATTGTCAAGATATGGACAAACTAGCTACATTGTCTTGCAATATCTTATTGGAGTTGTACTAGCATTCTTGGCTGGTTTTACTGATGGAAATGAAGCTAATGGAGATTCATTATGTCACTCATTCATGGCCAAGTCATCAAGTGTTGATGATATCTTGTGGCAAGATGGAGATAGGAGCTAGTTTGGGGGAATACAGGTGGGCACTACAGGGTAGATGTTTAGATCTTTGTGATTAGGGATGGCATTGGGATACCTGGTAGGGATAGCACTGCAGGATGACATGGGATGATCACCAGGGGGCAATTATTTCATATTGGACTTGAGTCATTGGCATGGACAGGACTTACAAGTGGGATTCATAATGGAATCAGAACACTGCAAACACAAATGGTCAAAGCGTGAAGCTTTGAGAGCCAGCTCTAGGTTGGAGAGCTGATGGAGATCGCACGGGGTGTGATCGGAGGGCAAGCACCATGATGGATGTTTTGCTAGCGATCTACTGTAGGGGACACTGATGGCGAGGACTTCATGGTGTGCTCATTTGGGAGTACAGGATGGCATTATAGCAGGGGGCCAGTTTTGGACATTGGCATCGATGGGGAGACGTCTACCATCAAGGGCGTGGATAAACTACCTATAGCTTTCATGCATTTGGTTGTATTTGCAGGAGTCTAGGCTTGGCACAAGTGTTGGAATTTCCATGGTGCAGATTCTCACGTGGTGAGATCACAGATAAGCCTAGAGGAAGTCACTCAAAGCCATATACCTCAGTACGATCAGGGAGACAATAGACTCGAGATCCCGTGAGCGGCGACTCAGGGATATGCTTGTGTTGGCATGGTATCGGGTGGCACATAGCCAGGGAGAGCGAGCAGATGCTAGGAGCCAGGTGGAGCAGGTGATGCTTTGGAGTTCAGCTTGTCTAGCAGGATGGTGACCAGGATCAGAGACATCAGGTGAGTATAGTATGTGGATGACGAGTCCATTGGGGTGGCACTCAGGGAGATGCTACAGTTGCTCAGGTATGATATGTCATTTGATGTATGGACGATGTTCTTCAGCTGGTGCATCATGTGATGACCTAGGGACGGGTCATGCCTACTTGGAGGTAGGTCGCACGGAGTGTATCTGGGGTGGTACATATCTTGAGGGCATGGAGTGCATTGCAAGGTGATGTGGATGCAGCATGCCCATGGTTGTGAGCCGACAAGGGTTGCTCAGGGAGTGACAGCTGATACTTTGGCGAGTGATCAGGTGAGCTGCATGGTTATATGCACAGTGATCTCTAGGTTGGCATCACATGTTGTTTCTATCCATCATTATTTGGTAAGCAGGATGTAGCTTTTGGTTAGATCCAGTTGGAGTCTAGTTGCACTACAGGTAGACAGATTTTTGGGGAGCTATCAGCGGGTAATAGATACTTGGTGATTAGATGGTACAGGGTACAGGGTTCTGGAGCTATCCTACCTGGTATGCTATGGATCGTGGGTGAGTTATTCATCACGATAGTGGATCTAGTTTGCATTTGCTTTGGCTTGGACGCTATGATGGATACAGTGTTGGTGAGATAGGCTCCTTGGTGGGAGGCCTATGTACTGATCAAATCAGTGTTGGCAACGTCAAGCATGGAAAGTGAACCTACATGGGATGTAAGACAGGCAGATCATCATCAGTATCTCTGGGAGGTAGGCGAGCTACTCAGGTATAGCCTATGGTGAGGTTTGTGTACATTCATTCATTGAGTCCTTGGTAGACTCTTGTGCTTGGAGCATGGAGAATGGATAGGATTAGCTTTCAGGGCTTATTGGACAGGATGTCAGGGCAAAGCGGCTTGGAGCATAGCTTTGTTTGGGAAATACATCAGGGATGAGGCTTGGAGCGCTCATTGGTTCAAGATGGTTGATCTTGGATGATGTATGAGGACATCTATGTGATATGCTTGGACGTGAGAGCATCTTGGTACAGGTGCAGGCCATGGTTGAGGACCTGACTTGGTGATCAGTGGTGTAGCAACGTATCTATAGGTGGCACAGGTGTTGGTACGACAGGATATCACTTATGGACAGGCCTTGGTTATGTATTTGACGCTTTATCATTTGTGTTGGTTTGCATGAGTGTGTGTAGGCTTGCATGTTGCCTTGTCATGGGAGTTTAGATCTGAGTCAGAGTTGTATGTGGTTGTGCATTTGCTACAGTGGAACAAAGTAGTCATTTATGCTCATTGACTTTTCATTTTCTACTAGTTGTTTATCTGGTGAGGGTACAATCTTATGGTGTAGTAAGATTTCCTCAGGTTGAGCCTCAAACGCTCATGTATGTCAGCTTTACAGGTCTGTGTTGTAAGTGGCTGATAGGATATCAGCCTAGCTAGATGGAGGATGTAAGTCTCATGGTGGCAATGGGATTTCCTCAGTTTGAGCCATGTCGCTCATGTGGTCCACTTGTGTTCAAGTCAGATTGGAGACGAGTCAATTGGTCAAGAGTATGGTAGACTCTCTGTATGAGCATTGTGTTTACATGATACTTTGTGAGTCAAACCTAGTGATTTGTTGGTGTGCTTGAGTGTGAGTCAAGTACATAGTAGCTGTGATATGCATAACATTTTTTAGACACTCTAGACGCTGTTGCAATATATTGTTTTTCACTCTTATCACATTTGAGCTTAAGGGAGAGAGTTAAAAATCAGCTTGTGATCTGATTCATTAATATAAGCTCTAAATGTGATGATGTAATTAGTGTGGAGATATTCATCATGGCTACTAAGGTTGACACAAGTCGCTATTTTGGCAACTATTTCTTCGGTACTAATAAAGCCTTCAAGTCACCAGTGATCGAGAATTAAATCTCTCTGTACCAAACCTACCATCGCCTAGATACAACTTTGTTTGTCAACATAGCAAGATTCGAAAGATGGTACACGACGAGCTTCTTGGACAATATGCATCCAGCATTTGGCCCTATCTGCTCGCAATCACTAATGTGCAACTCATTGTGGTCCCTTTTTGTCCGACTTGTCATCTTGTGCCACCGACAAAACTGAGACGTTGAAGACCATAAAGGCAAGCAAATCGAGCAAGGTCAATGAAGCAAATTTCTAGAGATCCATCTATCTTCCTAAACGGGTCAGCTACTATTGATCACCATAATATTGAGCACTTTCTCTATAGTGTGGTTTCCAATAGTAGTCGGTCTACGTATAGAAAAGAAACTTCCCTCAGCAGGCAGGCTATTCTTGATCACCATAAAATCAAACACCTTTCTCTGTAGTGTGGTTGTCAGTAGTGACTTGTCTATGCTAAGCAAATAGGAAAAAGAAAGAATTCCTTCAAAAAAACATAAAAATGGACTTAATTTTGTCTATATTATTTTTCACCACTCTTCAATTTTTTTTTTTTCATTTATTTATTAGTCATTATCCTACACTTTTTTGTTTTTCCCCCTCTCATCCGAGAAATTGTTGTCACTTTTTTCTTCTTCATTTTTATGCCATTCTCAACTTTCCTACCTCTTTTCTACTCCCTGCTCATTTCCTACTCGCGGCACCTCTCGGTTCACATTACCATGAAGATGGACGTTCAACAACATCAAAACAACTATTGCACATGTGCCAAGGGACTGACTAGATTCATACGGTGGGCACATTATCAGATTCCCACACAATCTTTTAATAGAATTCCAGCTATCGCAAACCGGATGAGAATATCCAATTATAGAATTGCAACCCCAAAACTACAAAGAGCACCAATGGGCACTCCAAAACTTATATTCATTGGGAGCTGTACCATCAAAAGAAAATCGACAAATAGCGGACCAGCCAACGAACAGAAAGTTGAAATTCCGATAGAATCTAGTGTAGTATGCAGATCACATCACACAATTTAGCCACTCCTCACAAGCTCTCAAAGATGGCACAACAAAAGTTATTAGGTTACAAAGAAACATTGTACATATAGAGTATTTACAAATTGCATGAAAAGTTAGGTGTTCTAAAATTGGCCTACCACCTGTCAAACTAAGGTCGGGCCCAATATGGCCAAATTCGACCGACAAATTTGGGACATGACCCCAAGTATAGCAAGTACTGTAAATAACACTGTACAGGCTGATTCTTCCTATGTGTGACTACTCGGCTAACCCAAGTAGTCGTCTACGGGATCAATGCCCGATCAATATATCCTAACGGGTCATGTCCCGATCAAAACCATATATAATAAACCAAATAAACTGTAGGCTTCCAAAATGATAGGATTTGGAAAATTAACAACGTCATCCAAAAATCGGTTCATGGCCTACGTGAAATGGGACTAAAGTGGCCCAATCATATGCTGAGTGGATCTTGGGCCAGTTGTATGCCCCGATGTTGGGAGTATTCGAAGCCTACCAGGCATGTCTTCTTGGCATGGGGATGGGAATAGGAAAAGCAAAAATTGTAGCATGGTGAGTAATAGGATGAGAGAGTCCAAGGGCGAGTAATAGGGTGAGCATGTATTTTGTAGTGAAAGGCAAGCAGAGGGTGCTGGAGAAGGTGCGAGTAAAAACAAAAAAAAGGTGAGTAAAGCGACGACTAATTATTTGGTGGAAAATGGTGTCAAGAGGATGTGGCGAGCTGGCGAGTATTTCTGAGCAACGACAATAAAATTGGCAAAGATTGGTGGCAGTGAGTAATAGTGAATAATGCGCAAGTAATAGAAATGGGTTTCACTCGCGTATTTATAGGCCATTGTTTTTACTCGCCTACTATTGTTTTTGGAGTTTGATCCCATGATTGTTGAATTGATGGAGCGTGGTCTGTTTTTTGAATGACTGCCAGATTCAACGGTTATTTGATCAGAAACTCTCGTTGTTTACTAGAAAAGATAGTTCTTGCAAAATCTAGCCTATCTGCTAGGATTTTTCTAGACAAAGGGGACCATTGGTGCACCTATAGTAGGCGATCATTTTTGGCTCATTGACGTCTATAAATAACAATTATGGTGTTTCCGATCTATTTTGTGCGTTGATACTATAACACAAAGATTTTACAAGGGCGAAGTGATTGGGTTGTATGGATGAATGCACAGGTTGGGGAGGGGCCATATATGCACGCACTAGATAGAGCTCTTTGTATGCTATTGTCACATCTAAAATTATACTAACCTAGCTCCACATGGATCAGGATTACAGGGCGGTCCTAACCTGTGTAACTGAATCTAACTGCTTAACTTTTCTAAGGTCTAACTCCCTGACGACTAACCCTCTAATGGTAGTTTTAGTTACAATGGCTGCCTCAGCCATGCTTTTATTCATGTCACCATGAAATATGGTTGTGAGGCATTGGGCTTTTTGTCTGTTCATTGGCCGGCTTGCTACTTGTCAACTTTCTTTTGATGATACAGCTCCTAATAAATATAAGTTTTGGAGCATTGCTAGTTTTCTGTCAACGCTCTCCCTAGTTTTGGGGTTGGAATTGCATAATTGGATATTCCCTTATGATTTGCAACAGCTGGAATTATATTAGAAGATTGCATGGGAATCTAATAACATTCATGACCAAGGAAAAAGAGTAGGAATCATGGTTGTGGCCCAGACTTTGGGTCTAGGATGCTTCTCCTAGTAGCTTTTGACTTGGGATTGCAGCTCAAATTTTTCCTTGTGCACAGTAATAGCCAACAATGCAGTCCCTGCATAGGCATGATCATAAGCAAATGGCATTTTCTTAATTATGACTACTCTACCAACAAGAAGCCTCCATGTGCAGATACAGAATATAGACATACAGCAGCCACATAACTTTGGATAAGCCAAATCTTTTATGATGGTACTCTTAGATTCGAGAGTTTTCTAAAGGTTTTAACGTTGGTGAATAGTTAGAAAGAGAGAAAAGACCTAATTTTTGGACAATACCACCTCTTACTTACTTTCTTGCATTTTGCAATCAAGGGAAGAAAAGTAGTACTCCCAACAATACTTGAGTCATGATAACCAAGTCAGCTTCGATTGGTCAACTTGTTTGTTTATCGACCTCATTGCTTAATATATCTGTGAAAAGGTTTACTCTACTTGTCAAATACCTCTAAAGCTTAACCAAAATTGTCTCAGATATGTACAAAACATACAAAGGTCATATCTGAAAACTTATCCTGGAAATTGAGAATCAGCTCCCATTTCTGCTAAGCCTCATGCAAGTCATAGGTATGAATCTACTCTTTTCTCCAGGACCATCACATTTTTCAGTAGTTGTATGGGTACCTTGGTAACATCTATAATACAATTGAAGGCTGGAACATTTGATAAAGAAACAAATTCAAGGAAGAGTGCACCCATAACCTTCTCCATGGCGATCTTCCAACCTTGGTTCATATTTAAGATGCAGCCAAGTTAAATTTCAGACAACAGCTTCAAACTGCAATCTTTGTCCTTTTATATATTATCGAAGGTTGGAAACTTGGATGAAGCAGCATACTCACAGTGGCCAGTGGCATAAAAAGCTCATGCTAATTATCCTTAAAGTTCCAAGCCAGTCCCTTTTCTGCTCAAAAGGTAATCACGTTTTCGTTGCTACTTCTCTCTAGAAGATAGGCCACGCAACAATGTACCCACTGAAAGGTTGGACATAGATAATTATGGTTGCAATGATCATGTGGAGAAATTGAAAGAATTTTGGTTTTGGGATTCCTGCCAGTCCTCAGAACTACCACTTGTTTGTAGCTGACCGGGAATGCTATTCATCCACTGCAATCCTTCCTGATTCATTTTCAGAACCTCCGAGGGTGAGAGGATTTTGATGAAGCGTACAAGGTTGACAAACTCTCTGCAAAAGGAATGGATAATGTTGTAGCTGTAAAGGTGACAGTTCTTTGAAGAGAATTGAAAAACATCATCTTCCAGAAATAAAGCTCGCAAGTAAAATCAGAACTTGTACTTTGACTGATTTCAGTTTGTCAGATTACAGTCAACATGCATTTCATACAACTATCAACTATCGACTACAAAACCAGATGAAAGAATTTCAGAGATTTTTGAGCTTCTAGGATACATATTTTGTTAACATCTGACATTGACATGAAACAGGAGTAGTTATGCAACCGTTTTTAGGAAGAATGTGCACAGTGGAAAAACAGACATGTGTCAGCTCATGTGAGCATAAGCCACAGTATAAAACTGAGACATGCAGTATGTTTTGCATAACTCAAAAGGAATATTCTGAGATCAGAGGCCAGTTTTGACTGAATTCTAAGTAAACGTGTCAGCTGAATGCCCTCTCTCAATTCTTGATGTCTGTCAGAGACATTTCTTGATCATCGTCAAGAAAAAACACTGACATATTCTTCTCACAGTGAAAGGGAGATTATCTCGAAGCAAATGGTGATGATAGAACTGGGAAATAGACACCTATTTTGCATTATGTTCACTATCTTTCGAAGCTCTTTTGTTTTGTTTGTTCGTATTTTTTTGATATTTCTTTTCGGTAAAAGATTTCTTCCACGATATTGCATGTCATAACTGCTTGTAACACTTCTCTGATGTCAAGATGAGTTCTGAAATCACATTAATAGAAAGATTTGACGGAGATACTTTAGGTCTTGGAAAGTCAAAATGAAGATGTTGCTGGTTGAAAAAGACCTACGGGAGGTCATTTCTGGCACAGAGACCAAACCGCAGGATGGACTGATGGAGATCAAAGCTTTTGAAGGAAAGATTCAAAAGCACTAGCTGCCATCATTCCAATTCTGAAAGACACGCAGCTTGCTCATGTCAGCAAACTTATGACTGCAAAGAAGGCTCGGGAAGTTCTCACAGCAGTCTATGAGATAAAATCTGGCACATCAACCCTATCTAAGTCAAAAATTCGTTACAGTCAAGATGTCTGAAAGAAAGTGTGTTGTAGGACATATCAACAAGCTGTAATGGCTGATCAATTAGTTTCCTTAAACTCACCCATTTCTGACATAGAATTTATGCTAAGCCTTTGGAGTAGCTTACCAGCCTCCCACAAAATACTGAGCATCTCTTTAGGAGGTTCTTTCTGGGTGGAAGCCAATAAAAATGTAACACCTGAAGAAAGATGATCCTGGTTTAAATAGTCATCAATAGTGATGTCCTCTTTGATGAAGAGAATTTTGGGGGAACGTGAGAACAAGAACAACTGCATGGCTTGTATAAGCCAATTCAAACTGATAAGATACAACCAATTCACACAGAAACTACTGTGCAAAAAGAACCTGACAAAATTCAACGAAGAAGGTCAGAACGCGTCAGAAGTCTACCATCAAAAATGCCCTAGTAAACTAGTAAATTTAGAAGAAGCTTTGGCAAGTCCAGAATCAGAATTCTGGCAAAAGGCTATCCAAGAAGAACTTGAGGCACTTGCTAAGAACAACACGTGGACCGTGGTAAAAAGGCCCAATGAAAGATCAATAGTACAAAACAAGTGGGTTTACAAAATAAAATACAAAGTAGATGGAAAATCTGTTGACTGATTCAAGGTTAGATTAGTGGAAAAAGGATTCATGCAACAAGCAAGGATAGACTACAATGAAATTTTTTCACCGGTGGCAAGGTTAACTTCCATTTGAACAATCTTATACAAAGCAGCGGCTGAGATGAAGCGATTTACATGGAGCAGCCACATGGATTACTTAGGTATCTTCAAGGAACTAGCAGTAGAAGATTACATGCAAACTTCAAGAAGAGAATTAAAACAATCTTCTTGGGTACACGGATTTTAATTGGGGAGGAGCCAAAAGTGATCGGAAAGCAGTTTCAGAATACATCCTCATGCGCAATTAGGACTGCATCAGCTAGAGTAGTAAAAAGCAGAGCTCAATTGCATTATCCAGCACTGAGGCTGAATACATCGCAGTCATGCATGCAATGAAGGAAGCAATTTCCTCGAGGAAACTAATGGATGAACTGAGATTTGAGCAGAGGCAATTAGCAATCATCTTTTTTGATAACAACAGTGGTATCGCACTTGCAAAGAATCCTGTACATCATGCCAGAACAAAGCATATTGATGTACAAAATCATTTTGTAAGAGAGAAACTAGCAAATAAAGAAATGAAATTAGTATTTTGTTCACCAAAGGATCACTTAGCAGATACTTGTACTAAACATCTTAGCAAAGGAAAAGATTTGCCGTTATCTGAAAAATGACAGCTTGCTTTATCTCCCAACTCAATGAAGGGGAAGTGTTAACATCTGATGTTGACATGAAACAGGAGTAGTTATGGAACCATTTTTAGGAAGAACATGCGTAGTCGTAAAAAAAACACATGTCAGCTCATGGGAGGATATATCTTAGTCATGTCATATCCTGGCATGGAGTTAAGATTGATTGGGAAAAGATAAAGATGGGTATTGAATGCCCAGCACCAAATTTTTTCTGGGATTCACTATTTTCTTCCGCAAATTTATTCTTGATTATTTGAAGATAGTTGCACCTCTCAACAGTTTGTTGAAAGTAGTCTCCACACTGCTGCTACTTTGGCTTTCCCCTCTAAACCTCATAAACACAACCAGTCCATCCACGATCATCCCGAACTTTCCATCCACCATGGTATGACACGGAATGCCGATCCCTTCACCACTCTGTCACTCATGCTCGTTTCCACGCTTGCCATCTCCTCCACTCTTCACGGCAATATTACAACCGCACACTCTATCGCAAAAAACGTGCCTATGATGACTCTGAAGGAAACCGTCTTGTGAACCTCCTTCTCAGCTCGTCCTCTGGTGTCTTTTGCGTGAGTTTATCCCTCGTGCCCCACCCCCTCTTCTAGACGATTTACATGAGCTCAGGCACTTTCCGATACAGAGCAGAGATATATGCGACTTGCACTCATGTAACACACGGTCTTCATTTTTTAAGGAAAAAATGCTTAAGTAGGAGTGTCATGTACTATATGTGACTAGCCCATCAATTTAATAATTGCAACGCTAAATATAGGCATGGAGCTAAATTAGAATAGAATTAGTCAATATGACATTTAATGAAGTGGCTTGAACAACCGCGCTATATTTGTGAATAGTAGGATTTGTGATAATGCTTGTAAGGCCTCAACTAGTCACATAAGGCCCCAAACTCATATTAGAGAATATCAACCTTTCGCGGAGATACATGTAGTGGCTAAGAAAGTAAAAAAGCTTACTCCCATGGGTCATCACCAACAAGAAGAACATCGTTTTCATTGTCAACAAACACTAACTGCCATCCTAATCTTTGAGGATCCTCAAGAAGCCCTTCAAGTTTGAACATCACAGCAAGCTCGTTCCGCAATTCGTCATAGCATTTGAATCTGTTTAAATCCACTGACCTCCCAACAGATCTGGATTTGTAGACCTGAACCACATCTCGCACTCTTGTTAGACAGGATTATCAACCAAACAAAAATTCAATTGTAGAAAGGTAAGCAATCCAATATGCATTCTTGAGCAAGCAATACAGCATACTGCATGAACAATAAGTTGCAGATTAGCTTGATTTTTATATGAAACTCACGATATCAATTGCACTACCAGCCTTAGCCCAAGGAAAGGCTTTAGGATTTAGAAGGTAGCATTGGTGATGCTATGAATCAAGGAACTAACCCCATATAAGATAGAATGAAATTTAGTCACTAACCTTAGTGTACGTTCTGACAGATGATGGGCACAATCTCGGATGGTTCAAAGGCGTCACCAAGCCACATCCATGTGAATCTTTAGTTAAAAGTACGCTGGGTATTTCAACTTCTGATGATGAGCAAAGTGAACTTGCATTGTCTTTTACTCCAAGGAACCCATTGTGCAAGTCCTTATCTTTTGAAATCGTTTTTGATATGAAAAAACTAGGTGTTGCAGGGTCATTCAAACTGTCAATACTGACTCCAAAACGAAAGTGATCATGATTGCAATGCAATGGATCCAGAGCTTGAAAAGTGTTCGTACATGGAAATTGCTGTAAAGAGCGAGTAGTAACTAGCGCCTCACATGATGCATGGGCATCAGGGAGAACAGACAGACTGCCAGATATTGAAGAAGTGATTCCAGATATCCTAGAATTTTGGGCATCTGACAGGTTTGTGTCCTTAACTAAGCTAACCCAGCAATTTAGAGCTTCCCGTGATTCTTGAGGAACGAGGCTCGGCATGCTTGCTTCTTTATCTGACCTCAAAAATGCTGAATTGTGGTTATTTTCATCTAGCACAAAATTTGATGGATTTAATCTTGCTAAATGATCTGGAAGGGGATACAAGTTTGATAAGGAAAAGGAGGATGTGGTTCGGTTCGATTCTGACAATATTGACTCAAAAGAAGTAGGTAAGTGAGCTGCTGATTGTGCTGCACCCAAAGTTGGTTGCAATTTAGTTTCCAAGTTGCTTTGGACTATCATATGCTGCTGCTGTTGCTGTCTTTTGTTCAAGTGATGCTGAGGAATTTGAATGGGCAAGCCTAACTGTGGGTGTATTAAACGCTGCCCTGCAAACATTTTCTCCGACGACACCGTTGGTAGGCTGCAACTTGTAAAACTAGACTGCTTAGACGAATCACTTCTTTGAAATTTCCTTGGAGCAGCTGCTTCCAGGATATGATCATTATCTAGTTGAACTGTTAATGATTCTGAGTTGGATCCTTGCTGAAATTGCATCCACTGTTCTGATCCCACAATACTTGAATGGGCATTCTGTCCATTTATCAAATGTTCATCTCCACAAGCAAACGGAGACGTTTTCTTGATCATAGATTCCACTTCCTCTTCATCCCCTATAGCCTGACCTGGTAGCATGGTTGTTGCTACTCTCAAATAAGTTTTAAAGCTTTGGGTTTAAAAGTTTTACCTCTGACTTGGTAACAGAAAATATTCTAGAGTGCATACTTTATTTGTGACAAAAGAAAAGAAAGGGTTAACTGGAATTATTGATTGTGAGAGCAAAAAGAGAGAGAAAAGGTTCATGTCTATAAACAACAGATAGAATAACAACGATACGTGACCGCCAAAACAACCAGTGTCTGACAGAATGATGTTAACTCAAGAGAAGCGCCTCCCACAAATGCAAAAGTAAATAATAGATGAGTTCACAAATGTATCAGTTGAGAAACAAAAACGCTTTATGTATGAATTCTAATGGAAGCTGCACTCTTAGAATAAATAGACTTTTGGAATGAGTCTCACTAGAAAACTTTTACTCAAGCAGTCCGAGCTGAAAACTACATGGCAACTAGCTTGTAGATTAGCCTTCTATAACTGCCATGTTTTAGTAATCTGATGGATGAATCTAGTCCAGTTAAACTATAGCCTGCATTATGAAAATGAAAACCCATATTTTCAAGTATAAAAAAAACTGGTGGATGTACCGCTGCCAGCTTGAACGGGGGCTTGAACTAACTTTGGACGTTTTGAACTGAACGATAATAATGGATGACATATAAGAAGTGGTGCTGAAATTGGTCCAATCTCCCACATAGACAACCTTAGTTGCCTTTGGCGAGCAGGTGATTCATCCCATATCACCTGCACAAAACAAATACTTAAAAAAACATCAAAATTGCTCAGTGGATATTGACAAGAAAAATTCAAAAGTTAATCCAGCTAGTAACAGCATTGTCTATCTCTCCCCAAGGTATGACTAGCTCAAATTTTTAGTGTTTTGCAATAATCCAAGTTATGTCTATCTCTCCCCAAGGTATGAATGACTAGCTCAAATTTTTAGTGTTTTGCAATAACCCAAATCTTTGTCAGTCATACAAGTGCAGTGGATCCAAGCTCCTAGAAAAGTATGGATAAGGGGCAACTGGTTTCATGTTTGATTGAACCTGCATATCAAAGGTATGACAAGTGACAGCCGCATGGAATGTTTTTTAGCAGAAGAATTACTAAACAGCTTATCCAAAAACGTTTAGGAAGAATGTTGCTATGCCAGTGCATTCAAAGGTGACTGAATGTTGGAATAATGAGATGATTGCATCTGGACTCTTGTACTTGCTATGTCTGTCCTTTTATAGATATATGTAAGGTCCATTGAATAGAAATCTGTAGAAGTCACTAGTAGACTTTTGTTCCTTTCATCGTTAGAAGGGTGAGTCCAGCCTTCACCTAGGATAATGGGGTCGTTGATGGCCTCTATCAGATAACCATCATTCGTATGCAGAATGGATTCAGCAGGAGGGGTCAGGTAGGGTTTGATGAGTTTAGGTCATGAATGGCACAAGATGGGACAACTTGTTGATGCTGGAAGAGAACATACCCTATCATTTTTTTCTGTTTGGAAATGATCTATTTTTTGCTTCTTTTCAATCCATATTCCTTAAGAAGTTTTGGTTGGGGAATCCCTCTGTTTTGGTTATAAGCAACACTATCCCCAGTCCAACTTGCTCTCATGGGTCATGCTACAAACACTATCCATGAGTGTTCAGTTTATCCTTTCAGCTGGTCCATTCTGAAATGAATTGAAACAATTATAGGGAGCCAATGCCTTTGAATCCCATGGTCCTTTTAGTAGTCTTTGAAAGTGGTTGAAGTGAACTTTCCTCCATTATCGCTTCTCAGAACTTTTGACTTGCAGCCTGTCTGAAACTTTCGCGCATTTTCGGAATACCTATTTTCCATCCTTATTCTTGGCACTTTATGGCTTCTGAACCATTTGAGTATCCTTCTTTCCTTTTTGTCCAACTTTTTAATTTTGCAACTAGAGCAGTTGTACCCTTGCATTTTTTTGAAGAGGGATTGTCACAACCCCCTCTCACTGTATATCCTTGTTATTTCCAGTGAATAATCCATATGGTCAGAAGACACGGGTAGGCTATTCAGAAAATAAGTAGGTTAAAGCACTCAACTTATTTGCGATGTGCAGCTTTAAGTTGATCCTATCATGTCTTGTGTTCCAACAGATTTTTGTCTTCTTGCATTCTTACATTGAGAAGATTCTCGAGCAATGCAAGTTGCTTAGATATTGATTTCCTCTCATAAAGTTTTGCAAGTTTCTTTCAGGCTTCTGAGGCTGTCTTGTATAATCATTGAGCTCCTAGTTGGGGAATTGCTAATTGCTCATCATTCTGCAATCTTATGTTCATCTGGGATGCCATATCTGTGATAGCTATCATAAGTAGTGATGTTGCGAATACAACTACAGGCCGCATTCAAGAATCTGCTGGAAAATAGCATGTGGCAATATGGCAGCAGTTAAGTAGCGATGCACCGACCACCCTTAATTTGATTCAGTAAAACTGTTAGAAATAAATGACTATGCTAAAGTTAATCCATAGGTTACTTTGACCCAAAAGGTCGAGATTTGTGTAACCATGGGTATTTAATTATTTAGGCCATCTTAAGTTTGTCTGAGGTTCAGTTGGGGCCAATTTTGGTCATGTACTGACTCGTGGGTCCTTAGGGGTCTAATTTTGTTTAGGGGCCCTATCTTGACTTTTGGGGGTGCCCTACATTTAGTAAGTGGTTAACCTTAGGGTTTGGTGGCATTTGGCCACATCCAGGTAAAGTACTTAGATGCTCATTGTGTATTCCATTTTTACAGTTTGGCTAAGCATTGCTCTCCATTGCTTCTTGTTGTTGTTTTCTCTCTCTCTCTCTCCCCCCCCCCCCCCCTCTCTCTCTCTCTCTCTCTCTCTCAGAGTTGGGCGCCCAGCCTCTTCTCTCTTGTTTTCTGTGGAGATTGATTGATAACTAGATCTTGGTGACTTGAATCTTGCTTTCCTACATGGTATCAGAGCTACCGGATCAGCAACAAGCTTGTTTGTTGGTGCCCTACCAGAAGAGGAGGTTCTCTGCTTTTTGTTATGAAATTTCAGCATCTTGTTGATCTTTTCAAGTGGAGTTTGGATTAGCTTTTTTGTCTCTTTTCAGGTTGAAGGATGGCGGCCATCAGAGATCTTGGAGGAGCAATTTTTGGCACCCAAAAATCAGAATCTCAAATCTGATTTTTATGCAACCAATTTTTAGCAAGTTTTGTTTGGAGGAGGGCGCCCAAAAATCTGCTACTGATTTTTGGTTGTGGTGTCTCTTTATCTTGTTGTTTTTGTTTTCAGGTTTGCATTTGTGTAGGAGGGCGCCCAAAATTCAGCAAACCCTATTCAGGGTTAAGTCAACTTGTGGCTGGAAATTTGCAGATTCTCAGCAAGTAGTAGGGCGCTTTCAACAACCCTATTGGAGTGTGTGTTGATCACACTATTTGGCTTCCTAATTGGGTTTCGATGTAGGCTTCAATCGAAGCTAACCTAATTTTCAAGAAGCTGGTTTTTTTGTGCAGAAAGACAGCCATCTATCCATTATCTTTTGGGCACTTTGGTTGCAGATTGAAAGACATCTTGTGCTCCTACTTTCAGCTCTTTGTTTGTTGCAAATTTTTGAGTAGATTTGGTTGTGGAAAGGCTCTCTTTCCTATCTACTACAAGCTGAAATTTTATTGGAGGTAATGGCTAAAGAATCGGAAGCTATCGGTTCTTTGTTTAGTGAAGATCGGTTGGATGGCACAAACTACTCCTTGTGGAGTTACATGATGAAGAATCTTCTCATAGCGAAAGGGCTGTGGGATTTGGTCAATGGTGATGAGGAAAGGCCTCCGTCTTTGGCACCTCCTACACCTCGTGGGTCATCATCGTCAACATCATCTTCTCCATCTTCGGAAGAACAAAAGAAGTGGGACAGAAGGGATGCACAGGCACATTCTATGGTTGCTCTTGCTGTGAAAAGATCTATCTTACCTCATATTAGGTCTTGTAAGACATCTAAAAGTGCGTGGGATACACTTTATACTATGTATAGAGTCAAAAATCCAGCAAGAGAGAAATCAGCTTTCTTTGTTGAAGATGCAAGAAGGGGATCAAGTGACCAATCACTTGACGAAGATCAAGGATCTTCGTGAGGAGCTTCTCAATATTGATGAGATAATTGAGGATGCTCAATTTGTTTCCATTACTCTCAACTCATTACCTTCATCTTATCTTCCATTTGTTTCATCTTTGAGTATCTCTCTTAGGGGACAGCAACTCTCCTTTGATGAACTTGTTGGGCTGCTTCTTCAAGAGGAGCAAACGAGGCAAATGAGGCACACTCAACAAGATCAAGCTCTCTTCACGAAAGGCAAGGGCAAAGGCAAGTCAAAAGGAAAGGGGAAGCCTCCTTCCAAGGATGAGCAAAAGCCCGTTGAAGGTCAAAATGTCAACACTCAAAAGAAGAAAGGGAAGTGCCATTATTGCAAAAGGTATGGGCACTTCATCAAGGATTATAAGAAGAAGCTTGTGAAAAAGAAGAGTAAAGGAATTGATTCTAGTGCTTCACTTGCTACTTTGGAGCAAGAGCTTGAAGCTAGTGGTGAACCAAGACTATGCTTTTGTGTCTAATATTGCTTCTACTAGTACTACTACATCTATGAGGAATTCAAATTCTGTTTTGCAAGTTGCTGATTTTCAGCCCATTGAATGGGTGATTGATAGTGGTGCTACTCGTCATATGACTTCTCGCAAAGAAGCATTCACTAAATTAGTGAAAGTGCAAAATGGAAGTAAGGTACAATGTGCGGATGATGCATCTTATTCTATTCATGGAATTGGAATTGTAGCCATCATTTTGCCTAATGGTGAAGAAAAGTACATTAAGAATGTGCTTTATGTTCCGGGAATCAAGAAGAATCTTCTTTCGGTTTCAACTATGTTGAAGCAAGGACTAGTTGTTGAGTTCAAAGAAGATAAGTGTCTTGTCAAGGATCCTAAAAGATCACTCTTGATTATTGTTTCGGGAACAATGCATTCTTGCGTATTCATTATGGATGCCTATGAGCGACGAATTCCCTCTACATGTCTTGTTGCTTCTACATCATAATCATTGGAGTTGGCTGAATTGTGGCACGCAAGGTTTGGGCATCTCAACTTTGCAAGTTTGAAGAAGCTAAAGACATTTAATATGGTAGAAGACATTCCTACTATTGAGCAGCCGGAAGGGCATGTATGCGAGGGGTACATACTTGGAAAGTTTCAATTTGATGGAACTTTAAGGGTTCTTGATAAATTTGATTTGGTTCATAGTGATGTTTGTGGTCCAATGAGGACCGAATCCATTGGAAAGTGCATCTATTTTGTGACTTTTATTGATGACTTTTCCCGTTTTACATGGATCTAAGTTTTTCAACGTTTCAAAGATTTTCTAGCAATGTTGGAAAATCAGTTTGGGCATTCTTTGAAGACCCTACGCACCGATCGAGGAGAGGAATACATTAAGAATACGTTTGGTGCATTTTTTCGAGAAAAGGGAATTCTACATCAAATGACAACTCCCTATACGCCTCAACAAAATGGTGTTGTCGAGCGAAAGAATCGCACACTTATGGAGATGGCCTGTTAAAGTATTCTCCTTATGAAGTTTGGTATGGAAAGAAGCCTACAATCTCTCACTTTCGCATTTTTGGTTGTACGGCTTATGCTTTTGTTCTGGATAAACTTCGTACAAAGCTTGAAGATAAAGGAGTTAAATGCATTTTTGTTGGCTATAGTAGTGAAAGCAAAGGCTATAGGCTGTTCAATTTGAGCACTAACAAAATTATTGTTAGTCGTGATGTGCATTTTGATGAAAAGAATTCATTGGATGTGGCCCCAACTCATATCTTGAAGGGGGACAGCCCACATAGTGTGAATGTTGAAGTTTTTCCAGATTTGGTACCATCTTCTATTGCTGGAGATAAGGGGCAGCAATCAACCAGTTTCGACCTGCCCAACACCTCATCAAGTTTAGAGCCTAATGTTCATCAAGAACCGCCCGTTGTTGCTCAAAATCAGCCTGCAGGAACTGTTGGACAGCAAGGACCAGTTTTGGAAGATCTTGGACAGCCAAGTGCGGTGTCGGAGGATCTTGGATAGCAAATTGTAAGAAGAGACATGGCTGTTGGACAACCCAAAACAGTCCCACAGTGGCTGTTGTCGACTTTGCGGAACAACAAAGTAAGTTCATTTTATGATGGAAAGACACGTGCCTCTACAAAATCAGTGGACTATGCTGATTTTTCAGATTTTGCTCTTACATCTCATGGAGATGTTGCAGAAGAACATGTTTTCTATGAGCAGGCCAAGGGAGTAAAATGTTGGGAGGATGCGATGCAAGATGAGTATGACTCACTTATGAAGAACCAGATTTGGGTTCTTGTTGATCTTCCTCATGGGAAGAAGACAATTGGTTCTAAATGGGTATACAAAATCAAGTATAAGCAGATGGTACCATTGAAAGGTACAAGGCAAGGCTCGTTGCCAAAGGCTATGCTCGGCAAAAGGGGATTGATTATGAGGAGACTTTTTCTCCTACTGCTCGGATGACTACCATGAGGGTAATAACCTCTTTGGCTACCCACTTTGGTTGGCGTTTGCGACAACTTGACATAAAGACAACATTCCTCAATGGTGATCTCAATGAGGAAGTGTACCTTCAACAACCTGCTGGTTTTTTGGTTGAAGGCCAAGAAGATAAAGTTTGTCTTCTCAAGAAGGCACTTTATGGACTGAAGCAAGCTCCGAGGATGTGGTATCATGCCTACTTTTGTGATCGAGGATTTACTGATAGTCCTAGCAAATCTACTCTTTATGTCAAGCATACTTCAGATTATATCATCATTATTTTGCTTTATGTTGATGATACTATTATTACGGGAAGTAATGAGCAGCATATTGATGCCGTAATACTTGATCTTGGTATGGTTTTTGAAACCTCAAATTTAGGCCTATTGCACTTTTATCTTGGTCTAAAATTTGTACAAGAAGGGGCTGGAATTTTTGTCCCTCAAGAATGCTACATTATTGGGCACATTTTGAAGCGGTTCAAGATGGAAGATTGCAAGCCGATTGCTACACCTATGGAGACAGGTCTGAAATTTTGTAATCAAGGTGATGGTGAATCATTTGACACTACTTTATATTGTCAAGCTATTGGCTGTCTCATTTACCTATGTAATTCAAGACCGGACATTTCTTATAGTGTCTCACTCATGAGTTGGAAATTCTGCAATTTCGTGGTCAAGTAAAAAGCAGCCCACTGTTGCTACTTCTTCTAGTGAGGTAGAATATAGAGCGATATTTTCAGCCACAACGGAGTGTTTATGGCTGAGAAGACTACTTGTTGACATGAAGTTTGACGAGCCCTCAGCCACTCTTATCTTGAGTGATAGTCAAATTGTTATTGCCATTGCACGGAATCCTGTTTTTCATGCGAGGACAGAGCACATCGAGATCCATTATCACTTTGTTCGGGAGAGACTTCATGATGGCGACATTTTACTTGAATATTGTCCTACGGAGGATAATATTGTGGACCTCTTCACTAAAGCGTTGCCTAGAGTCAGATTTGAAGCTTTATGCAAAGCTTTAAATTTGATACCACGTGTTGGTTTTGTTACATAGTGAAGATTTCAGTTTTTGCATTGTCATTTAAGGAGGGTGTTAGAAATAAATGACTATACCAAAGTTAATCCATAGGTTACTTTGACCCAAAAGGTCGAGATTTGTGTAACCATGGGTATTTAGTTATTTAGGTCATCTTAAGTTTGTCTTTGGTCATGTACTGACTCGTGGGTCCTGAGGGGTCTAATTTTGTATAGGGGCCTTATCTTGACTTTTGGAGGTGCCCTACATTTAGTAAGTGGTTAACCTTAGGGTTTGGTGGCATTTGGCCACATCCAGGTAGAGTACTTAGATGCTCATTGTGTATTCCATTTTTACAGTTTGGCTAAGCATTGCTCTCCATTGCTCTTGTTGCTGTTTTCTCTCTCTCTCTCTCTCTCTCTCTCTCTCTCTCTCTCTCTCTCTTAGAGTTGGGCGCCCAGCCTCTTCTCTCTTGTTTTCTGTGAGATTGATTGATAACTAGATCTTGGTGACCTGACTCTTGCTTTCCTACAAAAACAACTCATGTAACCCCATCCTTTTGAATCAATCTGTTTTGAAACATAAATCCAAAAAGTATCAAAAGTTCTCACGTGAATATCATGATGATCACAAAATTTTGAGCAAACATGAATGTCCACAGAAGATGCAAAGAACATTAAAGATTCTCCTGATTTAAAAGAACACTTAACATTGAAGATGCAGACTACAGCAAATTATCATAAGGGCTGGCTTCTTAGCTTGAGCATAGTGATGGCAATCCGTCTAAAGAAGTCTTGGGCAGCTGGAAGCTGGCCATTGGCAATTTTCCTTGATGTGGATAGGTTTCAAATAGCTAGATATTGTATACACAATTGTTCCTAAAGAAACAGATTTAGGTAAATAATATTGGTGGAGCTTTACAACGACTGAGAAATGTGACTTGAGATAATAGGCCACTGAAGACATGGAAATCGTTCAACTGAAGGAAGCATACCCTTAATTTTCTCCAATGAGAGTTTGGCCACCTTATGGGATCAAGATCACTGATGCCAGTGATTGTGCCTGTGTAACTGCAAAAATTAGGAACACGATTAGAAGAAAGATATTGTCACCTTGTAAAATTCTGGGTCAGAAGCTTTAGTATACCAATAAGCAGATAACTACAGGCAAAGATATCAAAGACTACTACACCAGGAAGGATGAAAAGATTAATTTGAACACACTGCATGCTGCCATTACAATGAACTCACTATGTTCAAGCTGATTGATTCTTTATTGAGCTATCCAGAAGGTACGAGCTTAACCTCAACAGAGTGCATGCTAAACTGAATACTTTATTCACATTTGGCTCTGCTCCAACAACCAATGTAGAAAAAGATATCCCAAAAAACTGGAGAACTTTAACTAGGCATTTTTTATAATCTCTCATAATATAGAAAGTGTAGCATAAGCATCACATTTGCATGCAGGCAAGCTGAGATTGCTGAATATTGAAGAATGTAGCTCTGCCATTTTCTTTTCGACCATTCATAAAAGTACTGATGAAAAGCACCAGTAGAACAACACTTACTTCCTGGTGGTAGAATCTTCGTTTTCAAGCTCCATCCTGAATCTCATACCAGTATATATCTGTGTTTGGAAGATGGCCTTGTTGTACTTAGCAAGAGGAATCACAAAAGCAGAAATGCTGGCTCTGCAAGCAGTAATCAAACTGAAAGTGAGATATATCGAACTTGCTTCAACTAACAGGGACTAAGAGCTAAGCAACAAGGATCACTTGATTGGATTGCAAATATTTACGAGTTCTGAAAAATCAATCAAATGAGTAAATAACCTTGGCTTATAGTAAATTGTAAAACGCTTATTCATAGCTGCAGCAGCAAGAAGTCCTATTAGCATGCTATCGCTTGTCAAAAGTGGCAACGATGTTGCAGGTAGCTGATTGTGTTGACGCCTTGTACCCAGGTAAATTTCACCATTCTCACCTCTGTTTCAACACACACAATAGATCAGCAACTTAAAATTCATAGCACCATTGTTAGAAATTATCACCTTTAAGCTCTTTCTCTTACTAAGGAAAACAAAACTCTTCATTTACTAGTGAACATATAAATATACAGCATATGAAGTCTTTTGAGAAAACCTCATAAATACCACCGTGTCACCAGCTTGTAACCTTTTTGCGCTAATAAACACACTCCATCCTGTAGTGAGTAAGTGTCGTCGTGGCTGACCTGCATCAAGAATTTGTCATAATGCCAAGAAACAAAGTCAGTTTCTCAGCAGCATAGCTCTGATAAATTGTAAGAAATGCAGAAAACCTCCAAGACATTGCCAATGTGTCAAAGGTTGCTCAAAGCACAAACCCATAGCACCCTGCAGATTAAATAGCCAACATCTGTTCAAAGAAGCAGATTTTAGGAGTTACATTTACCTAGCTATCTCAGATGCACTAGATATTGGCTGAACAAGACGTAAGGCTAGTATTTCTTGCAAGACTGAAGTGTACAACTGATATGTACCACGATAGATATGTCGGAAGGGCCAGTTCTTGTTATGCAAGTCCCTTGCAATGATTTCCTGTGCTGGTGGCTGCTTTGTGAAATCCTATGAGCTCCAAAAATAGGTTAACCATTAAGGCATACTTGAAGGATGCCTGTCAACTTTCAAGAAAGTAGCTTCTTTCTGGTAACTATGTCGTGTTTCAAATTTAAAAGCCTACTTTTCAGGAGCTAGAAGGAACTCAGATAGTATGCATACGAGGGGAGGGAAAACTTTTTCTGCAGCTCGACGGGGTATTGAGAAGCCTCCATGAGTGCTAGTGTCACTCGGTGTCAAAGTTTTTGAGAAAGATAATTTGGACTGCATGGTTTGAGTTTCAAAATCGAGTTCCAGATTTATGTCTTGCTCCTGTCCAAGTTGAGAAGATAACAGTTTGAATCCCACAAGGAAAATCCCACAAGGAGCACTTGGACCTTAAACATCACCCTTACCAAAAGAGGTTGTCAAAAATATCTGCCGAAATTCAAGCAAAGTAAGAGAACAATGATAATGTTCATATGTTACCTTCTTGACTGGTTGTAACATCATCTGTGCATAAACCTCGTCGTTTTCCTGATCTGCCTGTAAATATATACTTGACATTGAGTGATATTTTGTTCGTAGAAAGGGATAGAGGAAATGATTTTGACTATCCATTTTGAACAGTACTGAACTGATTTTGGAAAAGTTGTCAGAGCAGAATTAATTATATTACATTATTTGCACAGAGATAATAAGCTTGCTTACATGCAAAGTCATACTATGAAGCTGACAAATAAGCTGAGGTCCAAGGTTCGGGTAGCTAGGAATCTGTAACTCGACTTCTGTTTGTATGGAAGCAGCCACCTAATAAGAAACAAAATTTTATGTCAAAAATTCTTTGCAGTTGTTAACATCATAGATGTTGTCATGTCCCTGTATAAGAAAGAGATCCATATTATTTCTCTTTTTCAGCCGAGCAAATTATTCTGGGCGGCACCACAACAACGTAGCCATAGAACCAACTAGAAGTAGCCAATATCCTTAAATAGTTTCATCAGAAAGACATTTTGAACTTTGTGTTCCATATCTTGTCCCTTAACAATCACTACTTAAACATTGAATATTTTCAAATAGCAGGCCAAGGAGTAATATTGTGGCTGATACAAAGCAGAACAATCATCAGCCTTCCCATTCATACAAACAAGCTTACTTTACACAGCAACATACTTGTTCTCCATGACCTTGCGGAAAGTATACCACATGGCTTCCCACTGTTGGTAGTCGAACAAGAGGCCCAGCACATTCAAGCCACAGGGCTGCATTGAAAACCTGCTTTTCTTCTGCAACAACATCAAAACTATCATTTAGCATCATATGCTACCTAATTTTAGCATCATATGCTACTTAATTTTAGCTTGCTGGAAAAATGCCCCATACAACACCAAATGTTCCTTTTGAGAACTCGGGTGATTGTAAAGGTCAAAAGTACAAAAGTATGAAAACATGAAAAGCTAGATATCAGCAGCTCAGAAAATGCTAGGCACTGGACCCAGTCCGAAATTGAAGGAGGAAGTATGGCTCTCCTGCTGCAAGTATTTTACAAGGCTGCTTGACTGCAATTGTAAGTCTGTTTTTTCAAGTCTGAAATAATAACTTTGTATGTAGATGGTAGATGGTATAGGCTGCCATTTATCATAGCAAATTGTTAGCAGGTGGGGAACAGAACTCCACTTTTGCAAAAGGGAGAACTCAACAGTTTCTGGCAGCTGGTTTTGTTGGAAGTTTTATGTCCAGCACATTGATTAGTAGCAGAGGTAAACTGAATTGAGAAAGAATATTTGAAATTTGAGGGAAGTATTCTGAGTCGACTCGACATGGGATAGTGAATCAAAGCTGAGCTCTTGCGTTGGTGCCATCCCAAGTAACGATTGCCATCAGGTGCCCATACAAATCAGAACCACCAATTGACATGCTGGCCAACCAAAGTACATAATCATGACTAAGGACAACCAAAAGGATAACAAATAGGATTAACGCGATGATGGATTTTTGAAGCTAGAATTTAGCGTATGTATACTCTCTCTCTCTCTCTCTCTCTCTCTCTCTCTCTCTCTCTCTCTCTCTCTCTCATCTATCACAGCTGGATGCTATGGGCCTTCCTATTCTTCCAGCATATCTTGCACAGCCATTCTCATTTGGTCTGAGATATTGTTATGTTCATGACCAGTACATAAGATTCAGTATATTCATAGTCTTGGATACACGGTACTCTAGTGAAACAAGATATTAGTTATGCCACGTCATACTGGACGTGACCTAAAAGTAACTAATATCCTTGTGAGGCCCATAACACACTAAATGGAGTTAGTACAAGGTTTGGGACAGTGTATGCATGTGCAGAGTTATCAATAGCAATTCTATGAATAGAGGATCCATGCATAGAGACTCTATTCTAGATGAATCTACCATGTGCACAGGTGGTTCTAGGCTCTATATAAGGAGGCCAAACTCGCCCTACTACACACATTTGTGGTTCATTCATTGCCAGGCTCTCACTCTACTTTCATGCTTCCTATTCCTTGGCTTGGGGGTGAAGCTTTTAGAGTTGATTGGTTGCTTCTACTTAGTTGGGCGGTTTCTCCATTGTGTGTATCCCATTGTGTTTGTCTTGTAAGCATGATCTTGAGGAGCTTTCCCTTATAGTGGTAACAGAGCAAGGCTTACGAAGATCGGGAAACTTGGAGAAGTGGTGCTTTTCATTGGAATTTTGGTGGAGATCAACTAGTATTCTCATCCAAGTGGTGGAACAAGTGTGCAAGTTGGTGGATCTTCCCAATTTCAATTTGCATGTTACTAAGATCCATGTCTCTCTTGCTTGTTTTTGTGGTTTATGGAAAATTGTCTTAGAAAGCCAATTTGTGTTGCTTTTTGGAGCTTTTTGTTGTGTAGCTCAAATCTTATGCAGATCTAAATTTTCCAGCAAGTGTACTTTCATATTAATGATAGAATTAATGATGCATGCCGGACCTTTCAATGATTTATGATTCTAGGCTATGTTTTGGTCAAAATTGCTTGGTTTTTCATGCTTTTTGACACAAAATAGATAGTAAAAACCAAAATCCAGCAAGATCAAATCAATTAGATGGTTATAATTCTGTAAATTTGTTTGCATGTGGTAGAGAAAGAGTTGTATGTCATAAATTTCCACTTTATAGTGAAGAAAAAACCGGAAAAGAGCTAAAAATCATGATTTTTGCTTGTTTTTTCATAAGTCCATAAAGTTTGAAGCTATTTTGACTTCTACAAATCAAGAAATCTTTGTTCTCAGCCCATACTGCTGCATAGGACCTGTAAAAATGCTTCATGGAGGTCTAATAGACCATTTAAGACTGTTGGTAGAATCACTTTTGGGCTTGGTGAGGTGTTTGCATGTTTTTTGATCATTTGGTCTAGAAAAGTGCGCCGTCCTACAGATTTTTGGCTGCTCTGATCTCGCACGTGTGAAGCCTAAGTGGCAGGCTGATGTGGCAAGTGTCTTATCACTAGGTCTCCCTCTATTCTGAGCTTCACAACACCCAATTTGGTGTCCTCTAGCCAAAGTTATGATTATCTGAAGTTTTGCAATTTTGTGAGTAAAATTGGCAAAATTTGAAATTGTTCTGATTGCATGCTAGTCAATTTCCTAATTTGTCGTACTGTGATTGCATGGAGTTATTGCATGATGATTCTCAAAGTGATTCTGATATGCATGAGGGATTCACATTTGTTTTGAGTGGTTATACGCATGTGCTCTGACAGTTAGGACACAAATCAGGATTTATGGCTGACAATTTCCGTAGAATCAAAATTTACGTAAAATTCCATAAAGTCAAAAATAGCAATTAATGTCGCATGTTATGCATGCCTGATAGACATTAATTCAGTAAGATTAGGAATCGAATAGTGAATCGTTTTTTCGATTTCAATTGCCTAAATACTGATAGTGTTTTTGACGAATTTTAAAGTTACGTAAAATTTTTTAAAAAAATTAAATCCGTTTTTTTCCAGTTTCTTGAATTATCTATAAAATGTTCTAAAATTAGTGAATTGACCATACTGGAGTCAATTTCAGTCAAATTTTGGTCAACTATACTTCACTGATAGTTAATCAGATATTAACTAATTTTAGTAATTTCCAGGACTAGATAAATAGAGATGGCCAAAGAAACTTCAAATCAAGCTGCAAATCCAGGTGCACCATCCTATATGGTGATTTGCCAGCAGTTGAGTACGGCGCAGTTACAAGCTAAGATTCACTAGCTATGCTAGAAAGCAGGACTTAAGCTAGAAAGCAGAAAGAGAGAATGCTTAAGGAGGCTAAAGAGGAGCAATCATCATAAACTGAATAAAGGAATACAATGTTGCCCTACATATACCCTCTCCCTGAATCAAATAGAGGATCAAAAAAAGGGAGGGAAAAAGGATTTGAAGGGAAAATAGTGCGCCCTCCCAATAGGAGGACCCCCACTCCAAATCAACGTGACCAAGTCCTAAAAAATATGACCAAATAGGGCCCAAGGCCAGTATATGAATAAAAAAGGGCCCTTAGGCCTGCTTATGCATGAATAAAAGAATGGACGTGGCGAATGTAATGAGCCAAGTCCATAACTCTCCCCTGCAGAAAAACAAAGCCCTCCACCGGCTAACAAGGATATTGACTATCTAGAACAATAATGTAAGCATGCTAGATACTGAAAAATCATGAACTAATGGAAATACTGATGGAGAGGACATAAGTCGTCACAACAGATACCCCAAAAGTATCATAACTGTGTAAATCAAGTACTAAGCAAATACTACAAGCAAAACATAAAAGAATAGTCATAGCTAGCCGAATCATGAAGTAGAGGGAACATCTACAATAACATCTGTAGTAGAGGAGAGAACTAAAGCCATGAGGGCTCGAGCCTGCTCTGCCAATAACGGTGTATGATAAAAGACATCAATAGGCTCCCAAGTGGCCTCCTCAAGAGGACGACCATCCCACTGGACTAAAAACTGAACCTGCCTACGACGTCGACTATACTGAAGGCGAACCTGATGGATGGCAGCTGGCAAAAAAGGGAACAGCTCTGGCTCTGTAGGAAATGTGAGATCGCGAGGAGCATCATCCTCAATGGCAGCTCGTAAAAGGCTAACATGAAAGATATCACAGGCTCGTGTAGAATTCGGCAACTGTAACCGCGTAACAGGGCTGAGGCGATCCAAGATACAATAAGGCCCATAATAGCGTGGTGCAAGCTTCTTAGTAGAAGCGTGACCCTGAACAAAGTGATGACGTGCAAAGCGTAATCAGAGGTAAACCATATCATCAACTTGAAACTCAACATGACGGCAATGACGATCAACAAAAGTCTGATAGCGCTGCTGAACCTACTGTAAGTGAGTAGTAGACCTAGCAATAAGCTCGCGAGCACCGGATAAAAAAGAAGCAATAGTAACTGGTTTATCATCAGGAGGAAGAGGCACCCCTGGCAAAAGTGGAGCATACCCATGAGCCAATAAGAAAGGTTAAACTCCAGTGTTGGTACTAACAGAGCTATTATAGCTATACTCTGCCAAACATAAATGTTGATCCCAATCCTTCCCAGAAGGAGAAACAAAATGTCGAAGGTAATCCTCAAGGATCCGATTAAGGACCTCAGTCTGCCCATCAGCAGTAGAATGATATGCAGTGCCCATCAGATGTTGTACATCCAACATACGCATAAGCTCTGTCCAAAATGTAGATGTAAACTTACTATCCCGATCAGATATGATAGTACGTGGCATACCATGCAGGCGAAAAAACTCTTATAGAAAAAGACGTGTGCACTGCTGAGCTGTAATAGTACTGCGGACCGGTATAAAGTGTGCCTGTTTCGAGAACCAATCCACCACCACCATACAAGAGTCATGACCACGACGGGTATGAGGAAGACCAAGGATAAAATCCATAGAAATATCCGTCCACTGGCGATGAGGAATGGGCCAACTCTAGAGCAAACCAGCGGACTTAGCAGGGGAATATTTATTACGGGCACAAAAAGGACAATCACGAATAAGATGGGCTAGCTCAGACTTCATGGATGGCCAATAGAAATGGTCCTCAAGACGTGCATAAGACTTCTGAAAACCAAAATGGGCACCAATAGGGGAAGCATGAGCATCAGACATCAACTGAGGATGAATGGAAAGAGAACTGGGAATACATAAAGCACCATAGTGGTATAAACGATCATCCTAAAAGAGGACGTAAAATATTATTCATAGCATTCTAAAATGTCGGTGGACCATTCTGAACACCAAATGGAAGAACACGAAATTCATACAAATGAGTACGAAATGCAGTCTTATGCGTCAATTCTCAGCAATTCTTAACTCAGTAAATTTAGATCATGAACAAGCAATGAAAGAACAGATCATAAATGAATTTAGGGATGTTTTTCCATCTGAATTACCTCATGGTTTACCACCATCTAGGTCAGTAGACCACAGGATTGAGTTATTTTTAGGAAGTCAACCTATCTCTAGACAACCTTATAGGTTTTCTCAGAAAGAGGAGACAGAGATTTCAAATCAAATAGAAAATTATCTAAGGATGGGACATATACAACCTTGGGGCGCCCCTGTTCTTCTAAAAGTGAGAAAGATGGAGGTTTCCGAATGTGTGTTGATTACAAGGGCTTAAATAAGGTGACTGTCAAGAATAAATATCCGTTACCCAGGATGGATGACCTTGTAAATCACTTGGGTGGAGCTCAATATTTCACCAAGATAGATCTCAGGATAGGGTACCATCAAATAAGAATTAAATCGGAAGATGTCCAAAAGACAAGATTTCGTTCTAGATTTGGTCATTATGAGTTCTTAGTGTTGCCTTTCGGGTTAACGAATGCTCCAGCAACGTTCCAACAAATGATGAACGATTTATTTCGTCCATATTTGGGGAAGTTTGTGGTAGTATTCCTAGATGATATTCTTGCCTACAGTAAAACCTTTAAGGAACACATTAGAGCACCTGAGAATCATCTTGATGAAACTCCAGCAGGAGTTACCCTATGCTAAAGCGTCCAAGTGTGAATTCTTTAAGCAAGAGTTGCTTTATCTCGGTCATAAGATCACAGTTAATGGGATCAAGATTGACGAGGATAAAATCAAGATTGTGATTGAGTGGCCAATTCTGGGAACTATGAAGCAAGTTAAATCGTTTTTAGGATTTACCGTTTTCTTCAGAATATTTATTAAGGATTATGCTAAGGTTGTAGCTCCGCTCAATAATCTGACAAAAGGGATTGTTAATTAAAAGAAAAAGAGGAATCAACCTAGTCCGCCTGTTGTTTGGAACGAGGAATTGAATCAGTGTTTTGAGAAACTTAAAACATTGGTTGTTTCAGCTCTCATGTTACAAATTGCAAATCTAGACTTACCTTACGTCGTGAGAACTGATGCAAGTGATATTGCAATTGGGGCGGTTCTATTACAAATGGATAGGCCACTAGCGTTTGAAAGCAAAAAATTCACTGGTGCTCAGTTGCGTTATACTAAGCAGGAAAAGGAATTGTTTGCAGTAATCCATGCACTTAGAACCTGGAGACACTACTTGTATGGTAGTAAGTTTATAGTGTATACGGATCACCAACCTCTTTAAGTATTTTTGCAATCAACATGATCTTCGGGGAGGAAAGCTCAATGGCCTGAATTGATGCAAGAATTTGATCATGAAATTCGTTACATAAGAGGCAGCTCTAATCAAGTTGCGGATGCTCTTAGTTGGATCGATGAACTGAATGAGTTGTCATTCACCCAGATTTTCACAGATCTATATCTTTCGCTGAGAGGAAAATATGAATCTGACTCCCATTTTGGTCATATTTGGAACATTGTTCAGACCGGAAGAAATGTGGACAATGTTGAGTCAAGTTCACAAGGGACTCAACTAACAAACAAAGATAAGAAGATTGTGGGACAATTTACTTCGCGATGGATTGCTATTTTGGAATGGAAAATTTTGTGTACCTGGGGATGAGGAGCTCAAATGCAAGATTTTGTTTGAATGTCATGACATACCCTGTGCAGGACATCCCGGTATACACAGGACTCTGGACTTGGTTAAAAGGGAGTTTTAATAAATCATATGTCGAGTCATATGTAGTTAAATGCAAGCCCTGTCAACTAGCAAAGGCTAAACAACATAAGGCTGGTGGTTTGTTGCATCCGTTATATATCCCTGATAAGAGATAGGAAAGCACAGTGATTGATGTGATAAGCTTCAAGCAAATGTTTCCACAGAAAAAAAATGGAAAAAACGATGGTGGGCAGCCTCCTGAATCGCGCTCCTCCTGATGCATATTGTGCGCCCTATCTACTGGTTAACCTATGAGTGATGGCAGGAATAGAGGTGGAGGGATGGCGGGCCTCAATCCCTCACAGCCGTCAGCTGCCTCTCTCTCTCTCTCTCTCTCTCTCTCTCTCTCTCTCTCTCTCTCTCTCTCTCTCTCTCTCTCTCTCGCTCGGGCTCCGGACGTGCAGGCCCTCTTCTTTTTTGAATCTGGTGTTTTGGTAAAACCCGAGGAGGGAAGTGTGATATGCGTGGTGAGCAAGGAAGGGGGGGGGGGGGGGGGTCGGGGTTTGGTGAACTTAAGACAACTTAAAGTTGTCGTGGAGTTGTAAATGGTTGGGGGGGGGCACAAGGCTGGCAATTTTTTCCTATGGGTTTTCTCGTTGGATTTTCCTTTTTCCTGTGGGCATTTTAGTCATTTTTGGACTACGTAAAAGCAAAGGCAGTTACTTTTTGAATGAAATGTAATGGCTTAAGTAATGATAGATTTTCGATGCATTGACTAGTTTTTTCCGAACTTTTATTGCTTAAGATCCATTTCGCAATGATCATTGGTATAAATTCTATAAGGACGATATTGTCCGTTAAAAGCTACGGTTTTTTGGACATTGCTCGATTAGAAAAGTTATACCAGTAATGATTGAACCGAACGTAATATTTTTAATTTTTTTTCAGTTTTCAAAAGCAAATGGAGGGAATGAAATTCTATTTAAGGGGAGGCTAATGAAAATTCGCTCGGCATCACTCGACCGTGATGACCCCCTAAAAATTTTAAATACCCGCACCGATTTCATAGCTATAAATTGCATTATGTTGGACCATGGTGTGTTGGAATTTCATCTAGGCAATAAGTAGAAAAAACCAAATGCAAAACTATTTAATCGATAATTAGCCATTATGATATACAGCATGGGCTTACAACTGGAAATTTTTCCAGCGGGTAAAGCCCGGAAGTTGTCGATGACTGGATAAATTGTTGATTGAGCTACTTTAGCTTGCACAACGTCCCTAAGGCCTCCTTATAGTGGAGGACGCAACCCATAGAATTGTGATTGGGCTGAATTCCTGAAGGAATTCCGTAAGGCTTTTTCACAATTGACGAATTATATTTGCATTATAAACTGCAATGGACAACCGAGAATTGGACACCTGTGTCCGAAAATTCTTGTATGTTTTTGACCAAGGTGTTATTTTTTTTTTCGGAAACAGACACGGTCAAAAACGGCCCAGAAGCCTAGGATGGAAAAACTAAAATGGAACGAGAAAGTTGTTTCTTGATATGCTTGAAGCTGTGGGCGTAACACCACTGTTTGTTGTTAAGAACAAGAAAAAGCCGGTTCATTCTTCCCCATTTCTAAGTTTGTCACTCAAGGCATAAATACTTTGATCCTTTTGGTGACCGTAAAGATTGTGAAAAGGGGCAAAAGAATGTCTCAAGTGGAAATTGTTTCATTGAAGTTGGAATTTGTATATAGATCCCGAAAACTTCATATAATTGTACTATTTTTTCTGACACTTTGATCAGGAAGTGGAGGGCCTTCATGGAGTATGAACCTGTGGTATGGGACGCGGGCAATTCCAAAATGAAGATCTGAAACTAACTGGATCAGTTGACCATAGTATGGTCGTAAGTCTTAGTGATGCCAAATACTATCGGTCATAAAATGGGTGTTTTGTCGGAAATTTGAAATATTGGTCATGACCCCTTTTGGATATTTCAAATTTACAAAACCAGAAACCCGGCAAGCTATTTCTTTATAAAGGATATATTGGTGATTTTCTGAACACATCAATTAACTCGATTTTTTGTGATTCCTTGGAAGGTAATTTTGATTACTCGTTGACCATGGACGATGTCACAGAAATGGTTAATGAAACCGTTTTCTAAAATTGTTTTCTCCACTTGAATCTTCAAGTAATCCTTTTCTGATTTACAAGTCAAATTCTCAAGCTTGGTAATAAAGAAGATCTTTTGTTAAGTCACTGTGTTGGGACATCATTGCTATTTGCTAACAATGATGCAACATTTCTTTTGGCTTTCAAGATTTTCTCGGAATTCTTCTTAGACTCTTCTCCTGGGCAAATCTCGAATGATCTGCACCCCTTAGAAACTCGTGGCATTTCCTGTTAAAAAGGGGGAGAAGTAGGAAGAAAAAAGAATTATCAAGGAGAAACATCGATCAAAGATTCAAGGAGGAATCTGTTATATCGATGATGGACCTATTTTATGAATCAGAAACGATAGGATATTTAGATATTACAGAAATCCTTTATGGATTAAAGTAGATATCTGGGTTGAAAATTTAAAGAAGGGAAATTTAGAAAGTACTCTTGCGGTAGAAAAGTGGCTGATAACAAGTCCGATTGATTTGCGTCAGAACTTGGTAATTCTATTGCAAGATGCGGGTTGTTGAAACCCATTCCTTGCTGGAAATAGTCAACTTGATCTTAGTAGAAACTGAGATCCGTGGGTTGATGCAAGGAAGGAAATTCATGCTAACACTATATTCTTTTGAGATTATCTCCGGTTGAGATACGGAATGTGAAATAGCACTCTTTGAGAAACATTCTCTCTTAGAGGATAACCAAGTGACAGGATTCTCGGTTATAAAAGTGTTGTACAAATCTGGAGTTATTTGTAGAGATATGCTATGTAGTGAATCTTTGTGGATCATAAAGCCTTTTTGTACAAACTTTTAATCTTGTGGATCTACAAAGTGAACTAAGTTTGTTTGCATGCATAAACTAGTTGTTGATACATAGGCATATTGATGAGAATTGTGTTTAAGATAATTTCTCGCTGGGTTAGTAATTTCTCATTGAGAATCGCTTATTGACCTAGAAGTGATTTAGAATCAGATTAAATGTGGTGTTTTGGTATCACACGTAGACATTTAAAATATTTTCTAAATCTGATACAGCTAACCGAGTCAGAAGCGTTACTTCTGAGTTAGTTGTGGAAAATCAACAATATAATCTTACTTATGGATATTGTTGTTGAGAGGTATTGCTTATAAGTCACATCATTTATGAGTCATTTTGGATTCAGTTACTAATGGGTGTGCATAGAATACACGAGAACTTTTGGGCCTCATCTTTTCCCCGTTTGGAATTGATGGAATGCTATCCCGAAAGACTCAGGACAATTGGATAGTCGTTGGTTGCCAAAAGTAGAGCTTCGCGTAAGAAGTTCTGATGAATCTTAAGTTATTCTAGATTAGAACTTAAGAGAAAGATCTAGACGTATTCTAGATTGGGACCCTTACTCTGCAATTACAATTTGTGCCATGTCTAAAGTAAGGGCATTTTTTGTTTACAATCCTTATATTAACATCGTATGTGAGTTAGAAAAGTCTGAAACTTCCCAAATGGGAAGGACTTTTGGAATAGCTCATGTGTCTTTTAAGAATTGTATTGCACTCTTATGACAGGGTATGGTCTTAGGAATCTGGAGAGTTGAGATTGGTGAATTATAACTCAGATTCTAAGATATACCTAATCCATAGGAGAGGATTGTGTTCTCGATTGATTACCCCGGATGAATAGACAAGATAGTGGAATTTTGGTAATGACTGGCCATCTTACCAAATCGACTATGTTTATTTGGGTAAAGACCAAGTAATTAGAGTATCTGGTTAGGTTTTACAGATTACCAAAGTGACATTATGAACATTCGCGATTCGAAGTTCACTGGTCGCTTTTGGTGGCCGTATTTGCTAAACTAGAGATAACTCTGAACTTAAAGTTCTTCTAATCATTGGTAGTTACCTTCTTTTATTGAGTATAGGACAAGAATCCGATGAATTATGATTGACGAATCATAGTTCAAATTCTAGTTATATTGATTGTTTAAAGGAAGGATTACTCGCATGATCAGAAGATTAGCTAAGATATGTATTCATATTTTAACAATCTCCTCGGAGAGGATGTTATCCTTGATGGAGATTGAGTTATAGTAAGCATTCGGCTACCGGTTATAGCCCGTTTATGCTTATGTACGGATTTGAGCCTAGGTCACCCATTGCGGTTGAGACTCGGTCGATCAAATTTCAGAAAGTAGCGGATTTCCTACTTGATATGCAGGAAATGCTACGGATTGCACGTGAGAATGTCTAGTGTACCCAAGATGGGGACCGACATTATGCAAGTCTGAAAAGATCACCGAGAGACTTCCCAATGGGGGATTGGGTATTTTTGAGAATCCCAAAGGATTCGACTGGAGATCAGTTGGACCTGTTGGATGAATCATCGGGTGTATCTCGTCTTGAACCCGAAAAGATCTTGGATACGAAAACTAAACGATTGAGAAATCGTATAGTTACCGAGCATCTGGTTCGATGGAGGGGATGTACGGACAATGACGATTCCTAGGAACAAGAAGGAAGCTTAAGGAGAAACTTTCCTAGTTTTAAGTTCTGAGGACAGAACTTGAATAAGGGGGGAAGAATGTCATGCCCATGACTGGCCTTGGGTAGCGTATCCACGCTAGGGACCGGTAGACCAACAACCCGTTAGTTAATTGTGACTATAAGGGAATTGGGGCCCTTAAGTGTACATGGTCATAATTAATGGTTGTAGGCCTAAACACTTGATGGTGAATTTGTATGGGTCTATCAATGAGTCATTGGGGAACTTGATGACGTGGCCCAGATAGGCTGCAGAGGTGTCCAGTGAGGTTTCACAGTGCACTACTAGTGGTGCATGGGCCTTGGAGGGTATAAGTATACCTATTGGGCTCTCACTAGTGTATGCTTGATAGCATGACCGGTGGCAGGATGCTGCTGGTGTGATGCCTCATTCCTCTTTGTGATTGATCCATAGCTTGGGGCTAGATCCGTTTGATCTAGGTTTGGTTGGGTTGGTTTGTCCACCATCAGGTTCCCTTTTGTTGCTTGTGATTGGCATGCTTAGAATAGGATCCTTGGATTGAGGACTTCATAGATACCGTATGGGACAGCTTCGAGTCTCTTCTCACCAACTTGCTATCGAGACGGGTAGATAGACAGACACTCCCAAATCACAAAGGATATGTCAATTTTGCTCTCTTCAGGAGGTGGAGGATGAGTCTCATTTCATCTTTCATTGTCCAGTATATTATGAGATCAGAGGGCGATACCATTGCTTATACAGAGATACTCCTCTCACGTTGAGATCCTTCCTCACGTATCCAGACTCCAGATGTGTAGGTCTTCTGTTGAGGGAGATGTACACTCTGCAAGCTTCACTTTTACCTACGCACTCAGATATAGATCACGGTCAGGCTCATATTACCCAGTCTTCCAGAAGCTAGACAAAGAGGATATTTCAGTTGAGGATTTTGAAGTACCTTTGGGTACCAAAAGACGTTAATAATAATAATTCTAATTCTGATTCTCTCTCCACGGCAGAAAAGCCCTCCTCGCCATGCTGCCACACTGCTGTTGTGGCAGCGCTACCTGCCACGCAGGTAGTCGCGCTGCCTAGGGCAGCCCCTGCCCACCCCCCTGCTCTCCGTCTCCTGCTGCCTCTCTTTCTACCTCTCTTTCTGCTCCTCTTTTGCCCCTTCCCGAGATCTATACTCCTACTAGGTCCTTTGAAGAATATATCCTATTCTATATTGAGCAGACCACACAAGAATCTAGCTCTTTACGGAAAGAAATGGGACAGCTTCAAGTAAGCATCCAATCTATGTCCGTCGAAAGGTTAGCCATGCTGGCCCAGATTACTTATTTGGAGGAAGCAACAAGCAGGCAAGGAGAACCAACCATCTCTACCTCTACAAGGATCCAAAAATTGGAAGACAAGATTGAGCAACACAAAGCAAAGACAAAGACATGGGCCTCTCTTCAAAGATGACAATACAAAAGGTGCACCCACCTTTAATAGTGTCATTTCAGCCACCATATCCAAAGAGATGAGTATAAATCCATGAATATTAGGATTCAAGGGATTGAAAACACCAAAGATGTGTTGGAATATCAATACACACTCTAGAGAGAACTATCAAACAGGGCGGATAGCTTAGTGGTAGAGCATCCCATCCGGTATGAGGGAGGTCCTGGGTTCGAATCCTAGTCTGTCCATCCATATTATGATTTATGGATTTCTAACATGGTATCAGAGCCAAGTTAATCCTAACAGTTCACGGTGTCAAAGCCATGGTTAGGTGGCCCAAGTTGTGGGGCAGGTGACAGCTAGGACCACAACCAAGTGTGGCTTGAGGGGGGTGTTGGAATATCAATCCACAATCTAGAGAGAACTATCAAACAGGGCGGATAGCTCAGTGGTAGAGCATCCCATCCGGTATGAGAGAGGTCATGGGTTCGAATCCTAGTCTGTCCATCCATATTATGATTTATGGATTTCTAACAAGATCCAATGACCAAAGCACTGCAGCATAATGTGTGTCCCCATTCTGGAGACCCTCCCATCGACAGTCAAAATTCTTTTTTCCCCTCCCTTGGTCTAGGCAGCACAAACTTGGATGATTCTGATCACGAGGACGATGACGAGTCTTAGTTGTATATTACTTTTCATTATGCTCATCAGACATTATTGTACTCCACTTACGGTGCCATATGACCTGATTTCATATATGGTGTATGGTTTAGTGTTCAATATGGTTCCTTGTGATTTCAATTCAGTTTTTTGTGATCTCTCAGAGAGACAGAGAGAGAGAGAGAGAAAGAAAGCTTTATTAACATCTTTTGGGCACCCTTGGGTGCATAAGACCAAAAAGAAAATATGTACAAGCAACAGAATGCGTACCACAAGGAAGATCCATGATAGAGATGCCCATATGTCGTAAGAGACCAGGAGAGCTTGGCATGGCAATCAGCTAGGACACACGAAGAAATAACCGCAACAACTATGTATCTATTCGGGTAAGATGCACGAATCTCCTGAATCCGCTAAAGAAAAAGAATAAGGCGGAAAAAGCCCTCAAGGATGATCGGAGGAGTAGCAAACTCAGCACATAGGATATCATGAGGGGTGGTAGTCTTCGCACGTATCATGCGAAACAACATAGTGGCCTGAATGCGAGAAATGCCTGCCCAGTCCCGGAGAGAACAGATCTCGGAGGCATACATCAATGCTGGAACCACCCGTGTGTGAAACAACTGGCATATAGTAGCGGGATCAAAAATATGATTCATTGTACAACCACGCTCGAACTGGACCAATGCTGAAAGACCGAAAAAAATGTGCGCAAATGCAGCCTGGCGGAAACCAAGAAGGGGCGCAGTAAACAGGGCTCCCAAGTAAGTATAAGAGGAAACAATGTCAACTTCCTGGCCGTCAGAGAAGAATTGATAATTGTGAAGGCTTTGTAAATTGGTGTTGAAAATCATGATCATCGTCTTTTTAAAGTTAACAGAGAGACCCCAAGCAACACAAAACCGATGTAAGACCTGTAAGTGACATTGCAACCCTTATGGTGAGGGAGAAAGCAGGACAATGTCATCAGCATAAAGCAGAATAGAGATGAGCAAATGAGCCAACGGGAAACCATCTCCACCTTCACGAATGAGGCACTCAAGATCATCAATATAAAGTGCAAACAACGGAGGGGGCATTGGACAGCCTTGCTTGACGCCAACAGTGCTACGGATGGGAGAAGACAAATCAGTACCCAACTGAATACGTGCTAGAACTCTCTCATACAGAGCAACCACTACCGCGAGAATAGAGTCGGAAAAGCCAAGCTGACGTAGTCTGCTGATCAAAAGAAGACGGCGTCAAAGTGAAGAAAGTGAGTGTGATAGAACTGAAGCTTAACCCATGATGGATCCAGGTGAGACCAGACAGTGTGTATGTATGCTCTGTAGATCTGTCGGCGAATGAACGTATGAGTCCCATTTGGGAGGTCACACATAGATAATCCCCAGCTATGTAGAAAGTCCGACGCATACTGAAACCATGAGGACTTAGCCCTCTCCTCGGGTAAAGTGCGAGAAGATGTAAAAGCCGCTACCATGTATCTAGAAGAATCAAGCTCTGAAACTCTGTGAATGAATGTGATGATCCTAAAAATACAGTGGGGGAGAAGCAAACTCTGCCAAAATAATATTGTGAGGAACTGACTTCTTGGCCCGAATCATCCGGCTAAGCATGAGAATCTGCAAACGCGAGATGTCACTCCAAGTATCTCTAGATAAGCCTGGGCCCCATGTCTCTGCTGAATACAGTGCAACTGGAGAAACAGTTGAAGAGAAAAGGTGGCAGCGTGTATCAGGGTCATGTATGTAATAAGTAGAGGAAAACCTCTCCATCTGAACAAGAGCAGAGCGCCCCTTGCAGAGCCTAGCCAATGCAGCTGGTCTAAAAGAAAGTAATGGACTCGAGAAGAGAACACCCAGGTACATGTAAGATGCTACTATCTCTAAAAGTTGTCCATCATAATAAAACATAGTGTCTCTCATATGCTGTCTGTTGGTGTTAAACACCATAACCTGAGAGAGAGAGAGAGAGAGAGAGAGAGAGAGAACATGTGTCGTATCTCTTCAATATGGCTCATTGTGGTTTCAGCCGATTTAGTATGGTTCACTACGATTCAGTATTTCTTAATCATTTTCATAGTTGCACAAATTGCCGATTCGAACAAAAAATCGCGGCTCGAATCAGTCCGATTCAACGACCGATTGAAATCGGCAACCTGTTCGAATCAGTTACCTCATAAAAAAATCGAAACTATATGTTTAAACTATCTATATATTTATATAAACTATATGTGTTTATATCCATGAAAGATGTTTCATGCAACGAGGTTGTGGACAAAATAATAAGTGTCTTTATATAACGTACATTTAAACTGCAAATGATTTTGAGGCTGGGGAGATGCTTACAGTAGAGGTTTCCCAGCTCGTGAAGTCAGAAGAACAATGCATCGGCCTTCCTATAGAGATGCCTGTTTGGACGTATAATATAAGTGACAAAATTTGCACACACATGTGCTTGATTATGCACATGTACTGAAGCTGCTTGGTATATGACAGGGACGGTGTAAGTGAAATTCAGTTTGAGCATGTTTTGCAAATAGAACATAGTTTGAAAGGCAGTTTTATGGGCTTCATACTGGTCTAGGGTTTGGGATTTGGCTTCACCGCCAATTTCCTGAACTCGAACACCCAAGGAAGCAGCATTCCTTTTGGGGCAATGATCAATACCCTTTCATCTGGATATTTGGAAGCTTTGCAAGAAAGCAACATTCACTGAGAGCCGTATGCGAGAGCATAAAGCTCTCAATGTTCGTGTTAGAGATATTCTGAACTCCCAAAATGTTGTTGAAGAAGCTGAGAAGTTTTGGAAAAAAATCTTCAACACCATATGGAAACTGTCTGGCGACCTAAGAAGGACCTGGATACTCTTGGCATCCGCTTCACATCAGTGTCTCACCGATGTGAAGTTCTAGGGAAGAGATTCAAATTGCGGGATACCAAACTCTACTTGGACGAAGATCTTACCGTCATCCAAGTTCAAGAACGTAAGAAGGCAAGACAAGAAGCTCTATCGACAAGCAAACGGCTTATCTATCGTGATGGTATTATCAGACTGGTAGATCGGAAGCCTGTAGTTAATGAAAAGAATTATGAGATAGAGTCTGAGATAGAGAAATGAAGAGATGTCCAGTTGAACATGTAAATGGTCTACGCACCATATAATCCTGGCTATATGACTCTCTTCTTAGTTAGTTTTTTTATTTTGCTTTGACGGCACTGATCCGTCTTGTTTCCAACTTACTTGATGTACTCGTTCGTCTTATATGCCTTTTGGCATGGAAAAGATGTTAATAAATCTCTCTCTCTCTCTCTCTCTCTCTCTCTCTCTCTCTCTCTCTCTCTCTCTCTCTCTCTCTCTCCAGCGCTCTGCTGCCTCCAACCTGCGACTGTGATGCCCTCCAGACCGGCCTCCAGCGGGTGTGATGCCCTCCAGCGGAACCTGCTCCATCTCCAGCGCTCTGCTGTCTCCAACCAGCGACCTATTCAACATCGATGGATAAGCCGAACAACTATGGCCGAAAGTAAGAGGGGTGGTGCACCTGCCCTTCCTGCCAACAATGCTTCATCCTCTTCATGTACCTCATCCTCTTCTTCCATTTCAGACCCGTCCATCGCACCTACCTTCGATCCACCTTCACCTTCACCTTCCATTCCAGTTGCAATCCCTATATCTCCGTCAAATCCTATTCTTGATAATAGTGAATCCATCATAGCCGATCCTTTGACCCCGAATACCCCAGAAGAAGAATTACCTCTGCCTCCAGCCTTTATGATCTCCATCATTCGTGCAGATTAGTTACGTTCCTATGAATATCTCAACGACCATCGGAAAAAACTTCTTTCTCTTGAAGCTATGATCCAAGCAGTTCAATCTCATCTTCAGAAACTAGATTCGTCTATCGATGATCTCAAGAAAGAAGTTGCAGCTGTCAAAATCGAAGCTTCCTCTCATTCGACTACTTCAGCTAAGATCCAACAGCTTGAAAGTCAAGTGGAACAGCATCATACCGCTGTCCGATCCTAGGCAGATGTGCTTAAAGGTCCTACTACTGTTGTTCTACCACCTCCACCTTCTTTTATCTCAGCTACGTTCACTGAGAGCCATTTGCGAGAGCAAAAGGCTTTTAATGTCCGAGTCAAAGGTATTACGAACTCCCATGATGCTGTTGGTGAAGCTAAAAAGTTTCTTGAAGAGAGTCTTCAACACCACCACAAAGATATGGATACTGCATGGCGACCTAAGAAAGATCCAGGTACTCTTGTTATACGCTTTGCATCTGCCACTGGTCGTCATGATGCGCTAGGGAAGAGATCTACACTGCGGGGCACCACAATATACCTGGATGAAGACCTTACTTTCATTTAGGTTCAAGAACGGAAAAAAGTAAAACAGGAGGCTCTAACGAATGGAAAGCGGTTGATCTACAGGGATGGTATCATCCGTTTTGTAGATATTAAACCTGCTACTATTGATGAGATATCTAAGATTGTTCAAAGTTAGTGAGAGAGTTAGAGTACTGAAGAGATGCCAGTTGAATATGTAAATGGTCAACGTACCATATAACCCTGGACATTATCCTCTTCTTAGTTAGTTTTGGTTTAGTTATGTTGTTTGACGGCATTGTTCCATCTTGGTTCCACTTTATCTGATGTACTTGCTCTCCTTATACGCCTTTTGGCATGGAAAAGACGTTAATAAAGCTTTCTCTCTCTCTCTCTCTCTCTCTCTCTCTCTCTCTCTCTCTCTCTCTCTCTCTCTCTCTCTCTCTCTCTCTCTCTCTCTCTCTCTCTCTCTCTCTCTCTCTCTCTCTATGGGTATCAGACGCTTTTTTCGAGATTGATATTTATCCTTTTACTTTCCTCAACAGAGCAGGCGGTTAAGCTCTTGCACCTGTACCCTCTTCAGAGCTGGAGGTTAAGCTCTTGTGTATCTGCTCTTTTATGCATTTTATGATTCTATATTGGCTATGTCTTTTCCTAGCTCGAGAGAGTTCTATTGTCTTTTCCATTTAGACTAGTGTTTTTTATTATGTTGTTTGACATGGACAGGAATCCTACAAGACATGTACTTATTCATTCTATCTTATGTGCCCTTGGGCACTCAACAGACATTAATACATTTTCTTTCTTTCTTTCTTTCTTTCTCTCTCTCTCTCTCTCTCTCTCTCTCTCTCTCTCTCTCTCTCTCTCTCTCTCTCTCTCTCTCTCTCTCTCTCTCTCTTCAGATCATCACCTTTCTTCACAGGGTATCAGATCTAGATACCTCCAGATACATTGTTGCTGCTCTCACTTCATCTTGTACCATTGCAGATCAGGGAGCCAAGCACTCTTGGTATCGCAATGTCTCAGCCCTTCTTCAGACTTGGGGTTTATCCGCACTTGATCTTCCGAATGGAACCCATGCTTATATCAGACAGCAGATCTACCGGAGCTACATACGCACTATATGGTCACATCCTGATCCAGATAGGGTCAAGCTACATTATTATGGCACACATCTTTTACGGCTGGACGTTTCGGGCTTGCCTATTCTTCCAGTTTATCTTACACAGACGCTATCTTTTGGTCTGAGATATCGTATAGGACAGCTTCGAGTCTCTTCTCATCAGCTTGCTATCGAGACAGGTAGATACACAGACACTCCCAGATTGCAGCGGATATGCCAGCTTTGTTCTCTTCAGGAGGTGGAAGATGAGTTTCATTTCATCTTTCGCTGCCCAGTATACTATGAGATTAGAGGACGATACCATTGTTTATACCGAGATATTCCCCTCACGTTGAGCTCCTTCCTCGAGTATCCAGATGCTAGATGTGTGGGTCTTCTTTTGAGAGAGATGTATATTTTACGAGCTTCACTTCTACCTACGCTCTCAGATATGGATTCCAGTCAGGCTCACATTACTCAGTTCTTCCAGAAGCGAGACAGAGTGGATATTTCGGTTGCGGATTTTGACGTCCCCGTCCGAAGATCGAAGACACAGAGAGTTTCGGCTCGATCCAGTGCTACTAGATCTTCATACGCCTCCCACCAGCCTACATCACGACCCACTACTACCATCACTCATTACTTTCAGCTTGCTCGTAGCTAGTTTCCTCCGCGGAGCAGGTGGTTAAGCTCTTGCTTTGTACCCTCACCAGCTGGTGGTCAAGCTTGGATACTTTTTCTCTTAGAGACAGAGAGATCGATATTTTAGTTTTAGTTTTACTGTCTTTTCATTGGTAAATAAGTCCTTATGCGGACAATGCTTCTCACATTTTGTACTCTCTTTGTCTTATGTGCCCCTGGGCACCAAAAGACGTTAATAATAATAATTCTAATTCTAATTCTCTCTCTCTCTCTCTCTCTCTCTCTCTCTCTCTCTCTCTCTCTCTCTCTCTCTCTCTCTCTCTCTCTCTCTCTTTGACCCACACACACATTAATAGGCTATAGTTGATTCTTTCCTCTTTGCATAGAATGAACTAGTTCACATCTCAAATGGCATTTCGTCTAGCTTTGAATCATGATTTATGAAAACATTACTCATAGACCCTTGAAATGAACGACTTTGATGCCTTCGCTCCAATAGCAAAGATGACTGTAATATAATTTTTGCTTGCATTCAGGACAACAAATAATTGGGTCATGAATCAAATGGATGTAACTACCACTTTCTTGCACGGGGAACCTCAAGTGGATTTGTCAAATGGTTTCCGACATGCAATCAACATGCAAGCAAATGTGGAAACATGCAAGCAATCTGAAGAATTCTAGAGGCATGCATGCAACATGCATGGACTAGTACTTGCACATGCAAACAGAAATTGCTAGCAAACTGTAATTTTGTCGACATGCAATGAATAGATCAAACTTTCGAAGTAATCGGATCTGCTGGCTATGGAGGGCAGCGAGCAAGATGAAGAGGATACGAGCAGAAATTTGCATGAAACTCATGTCAAAGACTTGCTACAAACTAAAATGATGGTATATGCTGTAAGGAGCATTCTAACATCATTAATCCTGGAAATTGCTCCTCCAATTGGGTCGATTGGATCATGAATGCTTGTTGTCCATGAATTTCCAGCAAGAAGAACTTTACATTAGCAAGAATACAAAGCAATAAATCAGATCCAACAAGACACCAATCTAGGAACTAGCATTGATTAGCAAGAGATTCTACCACAAAAAGCAAATCACAAGAGCATATGTGAGAAGAAATCTCTCTCTCTCCAATAGTGCGCCCATCTAGGAGGAGGAGGTATCATTTATAGATTGGAAACAAATGATATGTGACGTACATGGCTTCCAAGTGTCAAAAGTAGGTGAAATAGGTGTCCCACATGCTAAGCATGCACTTTCCCTCTTCATGCAATGATTTGCCTTGGTCCACAAGTTTCCTATATAGGAAAAATGCGCCCTCCTACAACATGAGAAAATTCATATAGTTTGAGCATATAGTTGGTAGCATGTAAAATTGCCCCTAGGGCCCTACTCAAGGTTTTAAAACCTTTACAATAAATTTTTATAATGTTTACAAACTTGGTAAGCCTATTTAAACTTTGCGAGAATACAACGCAAATTAAAATTGCATGGCACTAAAATACATGGTGGAGCAAGGAATGGTAAAACTCATGCATTGCTCCACCAAAGAGATGTCGGCCACCTTCAAGAAAGGCCTTGAGAGGCAAGAAACATAAGGAATTAATGATGAGGCCTTCAATTGCGACTACAACTCCATGAAGTCTAAAAGTGTTTGGGGTGTTGGGTTCCTATGTCCAACACATCAACTAGCTGCAAGTAGAAGCTTGAGTTAGAGCTGAGTTCAATTTATTTCGACTTCAAGCTCAAACTTGACGTGATTCAAAGTCTAGAAAGAATGTTCTGAAGTCCAGGGCATATTCTGAGTCAACCGGACATGGATAATGAATCGAAGTTGAACTTTGTCTTTGGTGCTATCAAAGTAACTAAAGAACTAATCAGTACCCACCTCATGGAGGCTGGTTGATTGAAATACAACTGATTAGTTGGATCACAATCAAAAGAATTAATATAGGACAAAATAATGATGAATCTCGTGAGCTGGATTTATAGTGTACATATATATCTAGGCAAACCAGCTGAGATGGTGAGCTTTCCACTCCTTGTACCCTATTTCAGCACTGTTTCTGAGATCAAGTTCTTTGTAGGGGTGTTTTCACACATGCAAGGCATGTCTATTTGTCAATAAACTCAATGCTCATTAAAGAGAAAAGATAAGAAGGCCATTACCCAATTTCACACAAGAAAGAAAAGGCCCCCATGTGGCAGATGACTTGGCATAAAAAATGCTAACTTGGGATAAGTGAAGATGCCAGGCACTACCCCTTGGTATCTCCACTTTTGTAGGGCCACTATTTTTTAGGAGAGCTTGAGATTTGAATTTTTAGGTTGGAGAACATCATGATGGTTGTTATTGGATAGAGGAGAGATGTTGTAAAGCTGACTCGAGTGCACCCAGTGTGCCCTGTAAGACTCTAAGGGGTGACGCTCTCTAAGGTCCAGAGCAAGTTAGAAAGTCAAGGACTGAGCCTCCGACCTGTGGTGAGCCAGTCAAGTAGTCACAAGTCATGAGCTAGCTCTAGAGCTCGAGTCATGGCCTAGTCAGGAACCAAGTTGATTCTGCCGCTGGGACGGCTCCCAGGAACCATGTCCGGGAGCCAGACTGATTCTGCCAGGCTTGCCAAGCTTAATAGGGGGAGTCCGACAGACAGAAACTTGGGCAGCTCAGGAATCCAGTCGCCAGGTCTTAGCTCCCTCTACCAGCGCGAGCCAGGCACAATGCCCAGCACGTGTTGGTGGCCCCGAGATTAAACAGCAACTTGTAAAGCTAAAGATGAGCTGTTTTCTGCTGAAAAACCAGCAGGATTTGAAGTGGCAAAAATCTCGTCTTTAGGAAAGATGAGATTATTAGTGACAAAAGCATAATCATTATTGAAAAGATTATCCTCCTTTTCAAATTGTTGTTCCAAAATAATGATTGCGGTACTTGTATCGTCACCTTTCTCTTTTTCCTTTGCAAGCCTCTTCCTACATTCTTTGATGTGATACCCAAACTTCTTGCAATAGTGGCACTTACCCTTCTTCTTGGAGCCTTGATCTTGAGCTTCCTTAGATTTTTGATCATCTTTGGAAGTTTTGAAAGAAGGCTTCCATTTCACTTGCCTTTGCCTTTGCCTTTTGCAAAGAAAGCTTGATCTTCTTGTTCACCAAAGTTGATCCTTGTTTGCTCTTCTTGAAGAAGTAAGCCAACAAGTTCGTCGAAGGAGATTTGCTGTCCCCAAAGAGAAATGCTCAATGATGACACAAATGGAAGGTAAGAATTAGGAAAAGAGTTGAGAGTAATAGATTCAAGTGGTTTGTAAGAAAATCACCTTCTTGCATCTTCAAGATAGAAAGTTGATTTCGAAGATATACCACTTTTGCCGCATTCTTTACTTGAAACATCTTGGCAAGAGTCTCCCAAGCACATTTGGAAGTCTAATTAGAAAAGACTAATTAGAACCGTACAAAGAAGGGAAAGAAAACTTAGTTGTTTCTGAGGACTGTACTTCCAAAGAAAATATGAAGAGGAACCCTCTCAGCTCTTTCACAGCAAATTTCAGACCTGCTGTCCCAAAAAATCCAAGTTTGGAGCCCAAAAAGTGTTTCAAATTTCCGGATTTCTAGAGGAAACTGCTTGCTGACCTTTTAGCAGACCTGGGGCTCCAAAGAACCGGCAAAAAACCCAAAGAAGATGCAAAACAAATTTGAGTTTTATTGCTTCCTGCCCTCGCTGGTTGGACAGCCCCTAATCTGCTCAAAAACCTTCTGATTCGGGCCCAAAAAACGATTGCAAAGATCTGAATTTCTTGAGCACCCTGCTCGCTGGTCAGCCCTCTATTTGATGACAAAAACTAGGCCCCAAACGTCTGAAAACCAGGGACGATTTACACTTTCTCCTCCCTGTCCAGCGCTGGCCCAGCTACTTAATTTCAGGTTGAAATCTGCTCTAATCTGCTCGAAATTGCATCCCAAAATCAGAATTTAGAACTGATTTTCCAGATCTGGTACTGTGTGCAAATTTCTATCCAAAAAAAGCTCGGATTGGATGAATTTACATCTGAAAAATCAGAATTGAAACCTGTTTCTACAGCGACTAGGCTATACTAGGAAGCTAATCCCCATTCTGTCTAGAAAGCAAGAAATTCCAGGAAGTTTTGCTCAGTAGGAAGCTGTTCCTACAGCGCTGGATTTGCTCTCTTAATTTCTGAAAAGTTGAAGAGATTCTATACAATCTACTGACTTTCTCCACTGCTGCTACTAAGCTCCCCAAAGAAGGAGATGGCTTTGATACCAATGTAATAGATCCTAACACCACAGTAGGGCAAACACTAACTGATCCACCCAACCTTGCCTACTCCCTGATATGGAGCAAGCCCCTCCTAGCCCAATGTGAGGTCTGGTGGCATGCGGTCACATGGCACTGACGTGGCCGACTGCACGTCGGGACCCAACGTGGGGCCCTATCCTGCTGACAGGGGCCCTAAGTTGTGTTAGGCCCGCCATGGCTATGGACCGTGCCGGGGCACACTACTCACACTGTCTTGCCCTGTTGGTCGTGTACGGCTAGACACGACCCTGACTGTGGTGTCTGACCTCTTGTGTTCTCTAGGGTTCGGCACTGGTTACGTGCTCGTAACACCTGGTTTCGAGCTGTGTTAGCCCGTCTCTCATTTCTCTAGCAAGGTCGAATTGACTGTGGTTCATGGCTCGCAGGGATGCTTGGCATTCTTTCCTTTCTGTTTCTCTGTCCCTCTTCACCTCACTAAGCATAGCCGTCATTGCACTTGATAAGTACGCATCTTCACTTCAAAGAGGTCTTGTTGCGCCTCTGGTATGGGTTCGTCTCTTGGTGTAGGTTCAGAAGGGGCACCAATCTCTTCTTGGGGAGGCGCCACAATCAATACTATTTCCTTATTGCGTTCAGCTTGTGTCAGAATGCATGAATCTTTGTATTGCTTTTGTAACTGATAGAAATTGTCTGATAATTCAATACTTTATGTTTGGCTATGTATCAGTCTAAGGGCACCTTCGGGTTTTTCGGGTTTTTCAATAGTGGCGGACCCACGTCGCCAACTTATCATCAACCCTAAAACAGCTAGACAGCCAAATATCCCAAGGGCAGTTACCAACTTTGGATCTAGCACCATCTCGATGCATGCGGGAGCGGTATTCTTGAACCTGCTCCTCTCCGTCTGTCAATGCTCGTAACTCATCAAGGTGGTCATCCATTCTGATAAGAGGTGTACTTTCCACAGATTGTCTCCTATGTCTTTTGAAAACTCTCCCCTCTGTCGGTCGGGCCCCAGAGCTCTCTTTTTCGTCTTTATTAAGTCAATTTCAATATAAAAGTATCTCCTCCTCAAACTAGCACGAACACATCACCTGAGAGCCAAGTAGGAACCAGGTCATTTGTGTCCAAGCAAGCACACGACAGACAAAACATACCAACCAACGCTAACACAGAGGATCCCTCTCAAGCCATATCCCCCTTGAGACCGAACGTAGGACCTTTGCCTAGCCGCGCAGTTATGGACTTGGCTCTTTACATTCACCACGTCCATTCGCACCTACTTTACCTTTACTTTTTTATGCATAAGCAGGCCTTGGGCCCTCTATTTTATTGTTTACTGACACTTAGACTATATGGTTGGCCTTGGGCCCTCTTATTCATTTATTGACATATTACCTTGGAGGGGGGCCGTCTTGGAGGGCGCACTATTTTCCCTCCCAGTTGACTATCATCCTCTGGACCCCTTTTTAGGGCTTCCTGTTGGGTATAAGTAGGGCTCCAGTGTCACTTTCATTTCTCAGCGTATGATATGGATCACTGACACTGACGATTCCGATATCTATATCCATATCTCTGACGACCCTGATCCTGTGTTCGAGCCTTCTTCTGACCTCCTCCCAGCTACTTGCCATGCCCAGCTTGCTTATGCTACCTGGACAGGTGTCCTAGTCCTCGCTCCATTAGATTACGCATACGCATTACTGGACGAGAATATATTGCTTTAGTGGATACAGGCAGCACACATTCCTGTATCAGCAGTTACATCTCCAGTCAGATCCGTGCTTTACCTATTCCTGCTCCACAACCTCTCACTGTTGAGGTTGCCAGTTCTCATTCTTTCCCTAGCTCTCAGATGTTCCAGGGCTTGACATACCGCATTGGGGATTTTTCTGGACAGGCAGATCTTTATATTATCCCTATAGAGCGCTACGATCTTATTCTTGGTGCTGATTGGTTTGCTTCTCTTGGTGCCGTTACACTGGATTTGACACGACAGACACTCACTTTTGTGCATGATTCAATTACCCACTCCCTTGTTGGCATCGATTCCCAGGGAGATTACCAGCTGATCAGTGGGAAACAGTTTATGCGTAGCCTTCCTAAGGCTCATTGTGCGGCTCTCTTATGTGTACATCGTGCTACAACAGCTCCTTCAGTCGCCATTTCACCCCCACCAGGTGTTCCTCAGGTGATATCTGACCTATTACATTGGTATGCTTATGTCTTTTCAAAACCTATGACGCTACCACCATTGCGTGATGTTAACCACCACATTGATTTACGCCCTGGGTCTGGTTCCCCCTCCCGTCCTCCCTACCGTATGTCTAAGTCTGAGCGTGATGAGGTTGAGCTTCAGATATCTGCTTTATTAGACCAGGGTCTTATTGTCCCCATCCATAGCCCTTTTGGTGCCCCTGTTCTCCTTGTTAGTAAGAAAGATGGTACCAAATGTCTCTACGTAGATTATCGTGCCCTCAATAAGCTCACTATCCGTAACCAGTACCCTATCCCTCACATGGATGACCTATTTGATCAGCTTGGCACTTCCCTGATTTTTTCCAAGATAGACCTTCGTTCTGGATATCACCACACATAAGACTGCTTTTCGTACCCATCTTGGCTTAGATGAGTTTCGTGTGCTTCCTTTTGGTGTTACTAATGGTCCTCCTACATTCCAAAATGTTATGAACAACATTATGCGTCCACTTCTTGGTCATTGTGTTTTAGTTTATTTCAACGACATTCTCATTTTTAGTACATCCCTTGACGAGCATGTGTCTCATCTCACATCTATCTTTCAGTTACTCATTCACCATCATTCGTTTGCCAAACTATCCAAATGTTCTTTCGTTGTTGCTGAGATTGAATTTCTTGGCTTTCTTATTTGTGATGGGCGTATTCGCCTTGATCCTTGTAAGGTTTAGGCTATCCAAGACTGGCCTACACCAAACGATGTTCACATGTTCGTATGTTCCTCGATTTAGCCACTCACCTTTGCCGCCCTGTTCCACACTTTTCCACTGTGGCTGCTCCTCTTCATGCTCTTCTAAAGAAATCTCGTACATTTCTGTGGACCCCTGATTGTCATACAACCTTTGATACTCTTCGTCGCGCTATTGTCGATGCCACTGTCATGTGCTTACCTCGATTTGACCAAAACTTTATTGTTGAGACTGATGCTAGTTCTGTTGGCTTGGGTTTGGGTGCCTTGCTTCACCAGTCCCAGTGCATCATTGCTTATGAGTCACACCAACTTCGCTCTTATGAACAACTATATTTTGTCCACGAGAAAGAGCTTCTCGCCATTATCTATGCTCTTAAGAAGTGGCGTCATTACCTGTATTGTATACCATTTGACATTGTCACTGACCACCAGTCCCTCCGTTATTTATTCTCCCAGCGGGATCTTAGTGATCGTCAATTTCGTTGGTTGCAATTTTTACAATCCTTTGATTTTTCTATTTTATACCGTCTTAGCCGTTCGAATGCTGCTGCCGATGCTTTATCCCGTCTACCCGCTTTGTTACACACACTTGTTGCCACCATTCCTACCTGGTCCTTCTGCTTACCTCACTTGTCCTGACTTACACACCAGGTCTACTCCATCGTCGATCACCGTCTTTATCATTTTGGGTCTCTCTGTATCCCTACCTCCTTGACTCTTCGTCCCCAGATATTGTCTGATGCTCATTCCTCCCCCATTGGTGGCCATTTTGGGTTTCAAAATTTTTATGCTCGTCTTAAGGACCACTTTTACTGGCCATCCATGAAGTCTGAGCTAGCCATTATTATTCGCAACTGCACTTTTTGTGCCCGCAATAAGTACTCCCGTGCTACGTCTGTTGGTTTGCTTCAGAGTTGGCCTATCCCTCATCGCCAGTGGACCGATATCTCTATGGACTTTATTCTCGGCCTTCCCCATACCCAGCATGGTCATGATTCATGTATGGTAGTGGTTGATAGGTTCTCAAAGTAGGCACATTTCATACCGGTTCGCAGTACTATTACAGTTGAGCAGTGTGCACGCTTATTCTTGTCAGAGATCTTTCGCCTCCATGGATTTCCTCATACTATCCTTTCTGATCGGGATAGTAAGTTTACGTCTACATTTTGGATAGGGCTTATGCGCATACTAGACGTTCAACTTTTTATGGGTTCTGCTTATCACTCTACTGCTGATGGACAGTCTGAGGTCCTTAATCGGATCCTTGAGGATTATCTCCGCCATTTTGTTACTTCTTCAGGGGAGGACTAGGATTAGCATCTATGTTTAGTTGAGTATAGCTATAATAGCTCAGTTAGTACCATCACTGGTGTCTCTCCCTTCTTATTATCTCATGGTTATGCACCCCTGTTACCTGGGATACCTCTTCCTCCTGAGGATACACCTGTTACACTTGCATCTTTTCTATCAGGTGCTCGCGAGCTTATTTCTCGAGCCAGCACACATCTACAGCATGTCCAACAGCGGTACCAGACTTCTATTGATCGTCATTGACAACATGTTCAGTTTCAGGGTGGGGATATGGTTTATCTACGCCTTCGTTTTGCTCCACACCACTTTATTCAGGGCCATGCTTTTACTGAGAAGCTTGCACCACGTTATTATGGACCTTATCACATATTGGAGGTTCTTAGTCCTATGACATATCGGTTGCAGCTTCCTTCTTCGACACGGGCCTGTGATATATTCCATGTCAGTTTATTACGTGCTGCTATTGAAAATGATGCTCCTCGTGATGCTGAGTTTCCTACTAATCCAGAGTTATTTTCCCTCCTACCTGCTGCTATTTTACAGGTTCGTCTTCATCATAGTCGACACCGGCGGCAGATTCAGTTTTTGGTACAGTGGGATGGTCGTCCTGTTGAGGAGGCCACATGGGAGCCTATGGATGTGTTCTATTATACACCTTTACTTGAGGACCAGGCTCGTGCTCTTGCTGCACTTATTGACTCCTCTGTTACAGTTGCGGATACACCAGGACTTGCTACTTGATCCTATGCTGCCTCTTCATTTCGTGGCGGGGCTTTCTTTTGTGTCGGGGAGAGTTATGGACTTGGCTCTTTACATTCGCCACGTCCATTCGCACCTACTTTACCTTTACTTTTTATGCATAAGCAGGCCTTGGGCCCTCTATTTTATTGTTTATTGACATTTAGACTATATAGTTGGCCTTGGGCCCTATTATTCATATATTGACATATTACCTTGGAGGGGGGCCCTCTTGGAGGGCGCACTATTTTCCCTCCCAGTTGACGATTATCCTCTGGACCCCTTTTTAGGGCTTCCTGTTGGGTATACGTAGGGCTCCAATGTCACTTTCATTTCTCAGCTTATGATATGGATCTCTCTCCTTTAGTCTCCTTAGTCTCTCCTTTTCTTGCTTTCTAGGATTAAGTCTCGCTTTTATGCTACTTTCTATATTACTTGTGGATCCGCTCGTAACTTGCGCTGACGCAAATCTGAAACATCCAACCATCCGTGGGTTCACCATTGAGCAGCACATTGCCTCAGTCACGCCCCACCAACTTTGGTCGATAGCCCTTATAGCTAAACGATCGGCAGCTATCCCGCACCGGCAGCTAACCACCCGTGCTTTACACCCGAATTCGAGCAGCATCTCTGTATCAATGGTTAACTCGTACAGTTCAAATATGTCACCCCGCACCCCACAAGGCACAGACCGTGCTTTCACCTACCTAGGCAGCACTTTGCCTCATCTGTCCTACGTGCAGACGGCGCCAGGCCCGAACCGCGAGAACTGACCGTGCTTACACCTCAAGGGCAGTACCTTGACTCATCAAGTCCCCCGTTCTGCCGACCACCCCGACCGTGGACACACCCATGCTTACACTGTGGGCAACACCTTGCACAACGGCTGTCCTGACAAATCCCAAAAAGTGGCCATCCCTGTGAGACTTGCGTAGCTGACCGGCTAGTCGGCTCTGATACCACATGTTGCGCCGGCGCCTCAAAGGGCGCTGGGACTTGAGCGGTTCCCCAACACCTCTTATCCTATCAAAGGTATTGGAGTGATCCCCATTATCTTACCCAATGGTGAGGAGAAGTACATTCGTAATGTACTTTATGTTCCAAAAATGAAAAAAAATCTCATTTCGGTGTCTACAATTATGAACCAAGGATTGGTTGTGGAATTCAAAGAAGACAAATGTCTTATCAAAGACCCAAAGAGATCTCTTATGATCATTGCTTTGGGAACATTACGTGGTGGATTGTTCCTTATGAATACCTATGAGCGAAGAGCTTCATCATCTTTTTGTCTTGTTGCATCAAGTTCACATTCTTTGGAATTGGCTGAATTATGGCATGCTAGGTTTGGACATCTCAACTTTGCTAGCTCGAAGATGTTGAAGAGATTCAATATGGTTAAAGACATTCCTAATATTAGCATCCCAAAGGACATATATGCGAAAGATGCATACTTGGAAAATTTTAAAGGCAAGCTTTTCCAATTGATGGAACTATTCGAGTTGATGGCAAATTTGATTTGGTTCATAGTAATGTATGTGGTCCAATGAGGACCGAATTCATTGGAAGATGTAAGTACTTTGTTACTTTTATTGATGACATTTCAAGATTTACATGGATTTATGCTATGAAGGCAAAATCTGAAGTTTTTCAACGCTTTAAGGATTTTCTAGCAATGATAGAAAACCAGTTTGGGCACTCTTTGAAGATCTTACGTACCGACCGAGGAGGGGAATATAAAAATAATACGTTTGGTACTTATCTTCAAAGCAAAGGTATCCATCATCAAATGACAACCCCTTACACACCTCAACAAAATGGTGTTGCCGAAAGAAAGAATCGCACTATCATGGAGATGGCTCGATGCATGCTCAAGGCAAAGGGCCTGCCTCAGAAGTTTTGGGCTGAAGCGGTTATAACGGCGGCTTACATTAGTAATTGGTGTCCTACTAAAGCCTTGAAGGTATTTACTCCTTATGAAGTTTGGTATAGTAAGAAGCTTATTGTTTCTCACTTACACATCTTTGGTTGCACGGCTTATGCTTTCATTCCCGATAAGCTAAGAACCAAGCTTGATGATAAAGGAGTTAAATGCATATTTGTTGGCTATAGTAGCGAAAGCAAGGGCTATAGGTTGTTTAATATGGATACTAATAAAATCATAGTGAGTCGTGATGTTCATTTTGATGAAAAGACCTCCTATGATGTTGCGCCCACTCATGTCATGAAAGGGGACTTCCCCCATGATGCATATCTTGAAATATTTCCAGATTTGGTTTTGCCATCTAATTATGAAGAGAAGGGACTGCCATCAACTTCTAGTGGACAGCCCACTACTTCTTCAATTTTGCAGCGCGTAGTTCATCAAGAAGAACTTATTTATGGTGAAGAGCAGCCTGTTGAAGACATTGGACAGCAAGGTCCAAGTTCGGAACACTTTGGACAGCAAAGTGTTGACAAGGGGTAAGGCTGTTGGACAGCCCAAACCAGTCCCTAAATGGTTGTTGCAGACTTTGCAGGACAGCAAAGTGGATCATTTCTATGAATTATTGAATTGTCGTCTACAATACAGAGTGCCCTGTGTTTCCATAGCGTTATTACTGCAAATGAACATTCTGAGATGGAGCAGATGATAGAAAATTGGAAAAAGCTTCAAAGCATCATAGCTGCTGCTTCTGAATATGATGAGGTTTCTTCAGCTGATGCCATTCAGCACAGGCAGTGGGTTGTGGTCTACAATAGAGAGTGCCCTGTACTTCTTCAGCGTTATCATTCTACATATGAATTCTGATAACAAGACATTTTCAGATGCAATAGGTGAGAGAAAATCGATAAAAGAACTGCACCTGTGACTTCTGAAGATGAGGCCATCTGATGTGACGTTTCTTCAGCTGCCGCCTTTCAGCAGTGGAATAGTAAATAAGAAAGTCTCTGTGGGAGCTTCTGAGTTACATTGATCATATTTGTCTTGCAGATCCTGGAAAAGCACTTTTTCTATCCCGCTGTCATGTAGGAAAAACCATGGTCAGATTAACCATCTTTTACACAGTAATGCTTCGTCCTTAGTATGAGAGAATCTTTATATGTGACAAGTCGTCTTCGTGTGGGGCTTGAGCAACCACTAAGTTTATTTCAGATTCACGGACGAAAGAGCTGAGGGAGAGTATTTGTTTTGAGGCCAAAGCCTATCTTTTGATAATGACTTGCACGTAGCACGCAATATGCAGTTCCATGTCAGATCATAGATCTCCTTTTTCTGCTTCTGTACACACAATCCTCCCTTAACAACTCATTCCGAACTCTTTTAGAATCTGGCAACACCTCGCATGGCGCACGCAACGAAATGCAGATCGACGTGACACAATAGATCGTTACTGTTTCTGTACAGACAATCCTCTATAAGAAATGTATCTCATCTGTCAATCCCCACATGCAACGCGCAAAATAATGGATCCTTGATGCCGTTTCAGTGTTTCTGTGAACACATTCCTCCGCAACGGACATATTTCATTCCCACCTCTTTTACAATCGCACAATAACCCGCATGCAGCACGCAACAAAATGCAGATCGATATGACATAATAGATCCTTAATGCCGCTTCACTGTTTTTGTACACACAATTCTTCGTCAAGGACATATTTCATTCCCAGCTCTTTTGGTATCTGACAACAGCCCCATGCACCACAAAATGCAGATATGTATGTTAAATAGCAGATCATTATTGCTCTTTTGTTGTTTCTGTGCACACAATCTTCCTTTAGGAACATATCTGGAGGCTGATAATAGCCCGCATGCAGCACGAAATGCAGATCTATATGGTAGATAACAGATCCTTAATGCTATTTCGCAGTTTCTGTACACAAAATCTTCCATTGAGAAAATATTTCATTCCCAACTCTTTTGAAATCTGATAGTAGCCCGCATGAAGCACGAATCGCAGATCAATATGTCTGATAACAGCTCCTTAATGCTATGTCGCAGTTTTTGTACACACAATCTTCCATTAAAAGCATATTTCACTCCCGACTCTTTTGCAATCTGATAGTAGCCCGCAATAAGCACCAACTACAAACATTTATGCTAATTAACAAATCCGTAATGCCCTTTCACTACTTCTGCACACAAAATCCTCCAATAAGAACACATTTCATTACCAAACTTATTCAAAATCTGATAATAGACCCCAATAAGCACCAGATACAGATCTATATGCTAAATAACACATCCTTAATGGTCTTTCACTGCTTCTGTACACAGAATCCTCCAATAAGAACGCATTTCAGTACCAAACTTATTCAAAATCTGATAATAGACCCCAATAAGCACCAGATACAGACCTATATGCTAAATAACAGATCCTTAACGGTCTTTCACTGCTTCTGTACACAAAATCGTACTTCCTATCAAGCTTATTTGGAATGTGATAATAGCCCGCATTCAGCACCAGATACAGACCTATATGCTAAATAACAGATCCTTGATGCTCTTTGGCTGCTTTTGTGCAAAATTTCCATATCAAAATCTGATCAAAGCCAAAATTAAGCAGGAAATGCAAATCAATAACAGACCTTTAATGCTCTTGCGCTCCTTCTAGGCACACGATCGTCGATCAATAACATATTCTTTTGAAATCTGATACCATATCTCTCTGCTCGATCCACCTCCTCTCTCTCCACTTTCTACTTCAGAAAACATGCACCTTTGAATAGTGGAATGTTGTGGAAAAGGGAGACAAAGAGACAAGGAAGACTTATGTTCATGTGTTCCCTTAGAATGGGACCAGGCATGCTTTTCGGCCCTGGTGCTTGTAAAATATATTTTAACTCAAGCATATTGAAATTTGCGAGTCTCGATGCCGAACATTAATAGCACTTGTTTTGCCTTTCAAATGAAAGCAAATACTTTTGACCCTCGTATCTTACTAGCACATCTTAGTTGGCCGCGACGTAGTTCAACGAGCAGCGCGTGCCCCAGGTGCTTGCCGCCCTTCCCGGCCATTTCCTGCCTCATCCTTGCTTGCATGCCAGGTGCCATGCATAATTTATCCCATAATATATTTTGGGAGAAACCATTTTGTTTCCATATACACTTAAAAATCACAGTCACCCTCAAGTGCACGTGAGGGCGTGACAGGCCTGCGCATTGTGCTGGCAGAAAATCGTGCCTGTCAAAAATTGGTTCTCGGGCTCGGGACCCACACAGGCACGGGCTCGCGAGAAACGGGTGCCCGTTGCAAAGGATGGTCTCGGGTCCCGTCTACACTCGGCTGGGTCTCGTGCCCGCCAAAAAGGTGGTCCCGGGCCTGGGACCACATGGGAGCACGCGCCCAAGGGCCCGTGAGAAACTGCGTGCCCACTAGAGAAGTGGTCTTGGCGTCAGGCAAACACCGGCCCCCCCACCTGACCGGGCATTTCTTGCTCCTTGCCCGGCCATGTGTCATCTCCATATTAGTACGAGACCAAACATGTCCCCGTGCCAATAAGCGACTTCCATTTTCGACTTCTTGTTAAGTGAAGTGTCATTTAGAATACCCATGACGATGTGTTGTTTTGCAACTCCAGGTCTAAGGGTGGTTTCACATGGAAGGGAGCCACGTCCATTTCAAAATATGCACTTACCCCTCAATTTGAAAGCCCGCGTCATTCCATGTGAAATTCTCTTTCTTTTGGATACAAGTGCATCAAATGTTTGAAGTCAAATTAAACAAGGCATTTCTAGATTTTCATTGGAAAGGAGAGAAAGGGCCCACCAGTGGCCCTAGGCCCACTCAAGATGGCTAGGGTATTCCCCTAGCATCTTGACTTACCTTGCAATGGCACTTTTCAATGCCACCTAGGTGCAACTCCGTGCCTTGTGAAATGAGTAGAAGACATTTCAAGGGGCTTCCACCAATCAAAATCCATTATTCGGACTCTTTACACTTACTCCCACTCCGTGTGAAAGTTTGTAAGAAAAAAAAGTTTAAAGTTGGCGTAATGCAAGTTGCAATGCCTAACCTTAACAACTAGTGTTTTGTCGTAATTCTATTGCTTCAAGTTAAATTTCTCATTACTTCACTATTTGTAAGTTGCAAATGGGTTGAAAGTTGTTGTAATTGAATATTGGTGCTTTGAAGTTGTTACTATGGTCTCCTCTAGTGATTACTCATTGATTTATGACTAAAAGATATATGTGTTACATGCTCTTCTAATACTTCAATGATTCTACTTAAACATGCATGCCTAGGACCATAATTGGACCATGTGTCAAACAAATGAGTCATTTAAGACTTTTGCACCATATTGCAATGAGAAATCAACAACTAGAGGTGAGGGTCCTACCAATTTTAATTAAAATCTAAATGTTGAACCAATTGAAGATGAAATTGAAAATATTGATGAGGGTGAGGATGAGCATAAAATAGCACACGAAAGTAAGATGGAGAGAGTACTAAAAAGAAACCAGAAAAAAAAAGATATAGAGATATGTCAAGAGTGCCATTTTCACGGGCTTGAAGACAAAAATAATGTGAAATGTAATGATGTGTTGAAATGTAAATATCGTTAGAAGTTACAATGCATGATCTATCTGGAAAAGGATGGGGATGTTTGTTAATGCAAGGGAGTACATTGAAAGTACACAATCAAGCAAAGGATCATAAACAAGTAGAGTCTAGGTGGAAATAAGAAAAAATCAAAGAATTACAAATCTATTCGAGAGCATGTCTAAAAAATACATGAAATTTTAAAGACAATAATTTATGTATTGATGGGGATTGATTGCCATAGAGCTAGGCAGAGTTTACCCTCAAATGGATTTCCATACCAATGTAATTTACATAGAAGATTGAAAACTCCAAATATGTCTATTGTGAAGACTATTCAATTTTTTATCTAGATTATTGGAGAAAGCTAGCGAGAGCCCCTAATTTTCATTGATGCTAGATGAAGTCATTGGTAGAGCTATAGAGCATGATATGATTGTTTGTATCACCATAAAATCAAAAGGAGGTAGAGAACAACCATGACTAGTTGTTAGTGGTTCTAGGATTTAATATTGCTCATAATGCATTTGACGAGATGATAGGGAATATGTTTGAAATAAAACAATCTTCAATACATAAGCTCATAGTGATGGCTATCAATGGAGCATTGGTCATGATTGGAAGCAATGATGGACTACTGGCAAGTTTGCAGATTTTGGTGCCACATATCATTGGAGTACATTCTATTGCAAGTAGAGAGGCATTGTGGTTGTTGGTGATGTAGTAAAAACAATGCTTATATGAAATTTGTTAATGTCTTTTATGACAAAATTAATAGTTGGGTGGGAAAATCGATAATGAGAAACAAATAATTAAAATAGATACAAGTAAATTTAGGTTGGCAATGTTGAAAGGTAGGCATATTCACAAAGTGCATTGGTTATGTAGAGGTCAAGTACTTAATTGTATTGTTCATACAATGCCAACTTGTCCTAATAGTTGAAAAAAGATTAGAAAAGTGAACAAAACAAACAACCAAGTGGTACATGTGTGTGTGTGTGTGTACACACACACACACACACACACACACACACACACACACACACACACACATGTTCTTCTATAATGATCAGCTAATTATACTAAAGTAGTTTAAGCTTATTCAATTAGGGAGGCTAATTAGGTCGTAGGTTGCAATTGACAGCTAGCCACAAGGCGTTGTCATGCATTGAGTAAGGCCTTCCCGAAAATCTACTTGCAAAGTGGTTAGGCAAGTCGTAAGCTTCATATCAAGCAAAAACAGTAATTGTCTTCCGTCGACGTCTTCGACTTCTCCGATAGTTTGTCGAAGTTGTCCGATATGTCGATGTCGTCGAAGTCGCTTTAATATGTCAGAGCCACCTGTTGAGCAATTCCCAAGTATTTCTACAGACTGTGTAGAAACACGTATAAAACTGATGAACTAAATAAATGAAATGGATGTTATTTAAAGATTGATTATTCAGATGAATCACTCTCGATAGTAGAATAATACAACAAATACCCATGACTTAGTTTCAAACCATGACAACTTTAGAGACCCCAAGATCAGGGCCAAGATTTGAGGATGTGATTTCATCTTCATCCCAATCTTTAAAAATACAGGAGTCATGTAGAATTGGCCTAAGCAGCATAGCTCTGGGTCATAGATAATAGAAAGTACTACTTGTACTCTCAAGGTCAGAGCTCAGGAAGCTAGAATCTCAAGAGATATAACAATTAGATAGCCCAAACACACCCTATAGTTGCAAAATCTCAAGAAGGAAGGCTGGGAGCGGAGGATACGGTGATTGCCATTGCACACGCTTCTGCCCACATAGTATTAGAGCAGGTTCATTAGATACAATATGGCTACCACAATTCAACCAAAGATCACAATCAATTTTCTGAGCACATCTGCTCAAGATTGGTTGCTCCACTTTACTTTCGAGTTGCTGGATTGTAGATGAAGTAGCTATGTGGGGAGATTATGCGCATTGAATGGTTGTAAATTCCTATTTAAGTTTTACGATGGATGCATCTGTCCACTACAGGTGTGATTTAACTGAAAGGATTAGTTCATGGTGAGAATCCATCTCTTTCTGGTGGCTGAAAAGAAGTCCAAAGACACTTATCATGTCTGCACTGAGTGTAAAAAGCATTGATGTGGGATTAATAGAAGAGTTAATTGGACTCCATACTAGGTGAGATAGAACTGGGAGAAAGAGAAAGTGCAGATAAATCAGCTATAGTAGGTTCACCCATATTGGAGTTCGATGGGGAGATAGAAATTGTCATAGGCATAGAGAGCGAAGGAGCTGGTTGTGAGGAAGATGAAGCAATGTTGGAAATAGTAGGTACAACACCCTTCTTACTTCTAGCCATGACTTTGCAAGCAACAGCCCCAGTGAGTAGCGATGGAGGTCAGCCATTGTTCAGTTCCGTAGGGTAGAGCATCTTTGTAGGCAGAGTTGGAAATAGAGCGCCATCACTACAGGAGTCAACCATTATCCATATCCAATCATTGTAGAGCTAGAGCGCCATCACAAGGTAGAGCATCACAGGGGGTGGAACTAGAGTAGAGCACCATCATGATGATGAAGCTGGACACTTGATCCGTAGGTAGGGCACTTAATACGTAGGCAGGGCATGATGATGGAGTGCCATTAGTCGTGAGGGAGAGGTGTCATCATCCGAGAGAGAGAGAGAGAGAGAGAGAGAGAGAGAGAGAGAGAGAGAGAGAGAGAGAGAGAGAGAGAGAGAGAGAGAGAGAGAGAGAGAGAAAAGAAAGCTTTATTAACGTCTTTTGGGCACCCGTGGGTGCATAAGACCAAAAAGCAACAGTGGGAGCATCATCCATAGGAGGACGTAGCCGTAAAATTCTATAAACTAGCTACGAATGAAAGTAGATCAAAGCAGAAGTGAAATAAGCCCACAACCCGGGCCAGGTATAAAAGAAGAACTACAGAAAAAGTACCAATGCCCACAACCCGGGCCAGGTGGAGAATAAGTACATATCAACGAAAGTAAGTGTGAAGTGTTCGCTGAGTGGACCGTACAGTGGGCCCCGATGGAGGCGAGTGCCGACTACATCTAGGCTTTTTCCCCAGTGGCACAGCGATAGGAATCTCATCATCGGAGTCATCAGCATGTGCTCGAGTCCGAAAGAATCCAGTGAGAAGCAGCTATCGGGAGTCTAATCCGAGGTGATCTGGTACAGGCAGATGAGACTGACGAAGAGTAAGCATCTCACGAACAAGAAGTCCCAAGCAACGAGCATCAGGATAGGAGACAAAACTGTGAAGTGTATGCGGGCCATCACAAAAGAGACAATAATACCTCCCCCGTATCTCATAATACAACAGACATCTGAGGAGTGAATGGGCTTCATCTTCCACCTCCTGCAACGAGCACAAGCGACATAGATGACGCTCCCAGGGGATATCTCATGCATGACCGGCCTCAATAGCAAGCTGATGAGAGAAAATGCGCAACTGTCCAAGATGATAGTGCAGGCCGTGTGATAGGGGCTGTGAGAGATAGAGCGGCAACAATGGCAAACCAGAAGGATCCAGAGAGAGGAAGTGTGTCTGGTAATAGCTCAGTCGAATACGGGAAGGTGGGAGAGAGCTCCAAGTCTGCTGCATATATCGATGGAATAAATAGCCTCGAATATATAAATGCATACCACGAGGAAGATCCATGATAGAGATGCCCAGATGTCATAAGAGATCAGACACCTGCTGGTACCAGGATAGCTTGGCATGGGAATCAGCTAGGACATGTGAACAAGTAACCGCAGCACACTATGTATCTATTCGGGTGAGATGCACGAATCTCCTGAATCCGCTGAAAAAAAAAATACGGTGGAAAAAGCCCTCAAGGATGATCGAAGGAGTAGCAAATTCAACACATAGGATATCATGAGCGGTGGTAGTCTTGGCACATATCATGCGACCCAACATAGTGGCCTGAATGCGGAAAATGCCTGCCCAGTCCCGGAGAGAAAGTCTTGGCAACCAAATCTCGGAGGCATACATCACTACTGGAACCACCCGTGTGTGAAACAATTGGCATGTAGTAGCGGGAGAAAAAATATGATTCAGTGTACAACCACGCTCGAACTGGAGCAATGTTGAAAGACCAGAGAAAATGTGCGCAAATGCAGCCTGGCGGAAACCAAGAAGGGGCGCAGTAAACAGGTTTCCCAAGTAAGTATAAGAGACAACAATGTCAACTTTCTGGCCGTCATAGAAGAATTGATAATTGTGAAGGCTTTGTCGATTGGTATTGAAAATTATGACCTTTGTCTTTTTTAAGTTAACAGAGAGACCCCAAGCAACACAAAACTGATGTAAGACCTGTAAGTGACATTGCAACCCTTCTGGTGAGGAAGAAAGCAGGACAATGTCATTAATATAAAGCAAAATGGGGATGAGCAAATGAGCCAGCGGGCAACCATCTCCACCTTCTTCACGAATGATGCTCAAGGTCATCAATATAAAGTGCAAAGAGCGGAGGGGATAATGGACAACCTTGCTTGACACCAACAGTGCTACGGATGGGAGAAGACAATTCAGTACCCAGCCGAATACGTGCTAGAACTCTCTTATACAGAGCAACCACTACCGCGAGAATAGAGTCGAAAAAGCCAAGCTGACATAGTCTGCTGATCAAAAGATGACGGGGAACAATATCAAAGGCCTTAGAGAGATCAACGAAACAAGCAAATACCTTCTTGCCCATATTCTTTGCCTTCTCAATGATAGTACGTAGAGTGAGGACATGATCAAGAGTGTTATAACCCTGGCGGAAGCCAGCCTGGCTAGTCGCATATAATAGTCGAGAATCAGCCTCTATCGTAACAAAGTTCTGGAGAATAGTGGCGTACAACTTGGCCATGATACAAAAATCGAATGTGATGCTAAGCGGGGCTATCGGACTGCTCCCATGCCCGAGTACCCCAACTTCTTATTGATGCTTGGAGAAAAAATGAGGGTTGCCATTTGTAAATACCACCCGATGTTGTTTTGTCCTTGCCTCTTGAATAATAGTTTTACGCTGTAACCATTGGTAGTGAGTAAGGTCATCATCTATGTAAATCTAAGAGCCTCGGAGAGTACGACGCGCATGAAGAACTATCTGTCGATCGTCCATAGTTTTGAATTTGACAAATAACACCTTCGGATCATGCTGGAGGCACCAAGCATACTGGATACCTGGAACTGAGAGCCCCATGTGTGAAGTAAACAAAGAGGTAACATGGTCCAGTGTTGTGCCCTCAGTAGGAAGACCCCGGAATCTTAAGTTGAGCTTTTTGTCATCCCGACGTTGTTGTTCTGCCAAGACACCTTGTACCGTGGTGTCTAAGGAGGGTGCTACAGAAGACGAAGAGGTGGTAGATGATCTCAAGGTAGAAGCCCATGATTTGGTCTCACGTACTTCTTGCTTGAGAGTAGGTACTTTTTGTACATGTTCCACTATCTCATGAAGCCGTTGTTCAAGAACAGGAATCTGGGCAGTGCACTCAACAGTGTCATGTATTTGGCGCTCAAGTAGGGGAAGCTTACTCATGGATGTCTTAGTAACCTCAACAGCACGGGAGATATCAAGGATGATGTCCCTCTACAAAGCACTAAGCGCAGCACGAAGAGAAGCAATTTCAGCCTGTTGAGCGTCAATCGTGGCAGTCTTAGTAAGCAAATCTGCATGAAGTTCATTGAGTTGTGAAAGAAAAGTGGAAAATGGCTTAGAAATGTACTCATTCAACGAGGAGATGTTCTCACGAGTGGTGTGCCGCATGTAGGTGTGACATGTGTCTCCCATAGCAGCTGAGGACGAAGCAACAACCTGTGGCAGTGGAGCGCTGATAGAATCGATAGGCATGGTGGATGCAATTTCCAAAGTACGAAGACGTTTGTGAGAGCCTGTAGACATAAACTTCTTAGCACGCTTTGTGCGCAAGACAAAGCCTGGAGGAAGGCGAAGCGAAGTCATAGGATGATTTGCAGGAGATAGATGAGAGAGGAAACAAAACCCTAATCAAGCAATTTTACAAAAATGAACATAACTTTGTCATATGAAGTCCAATTGACCCGAAAATTGATTCAGATCGAAGGTAAGACATAGCACTATGTAGTCGTCAGACTGTACGTATATGTACGAACTATACGAATTTTACAGACTGCGAAAATTTTGAGATCAAGAAAAATCAAATTTTCAAAACTCAAACTGTTGAGGATCTATTGCAAAAGGATAGCAGCAATGAAATTTTGAGAAACAAGCTTAGAGTAGCTATAAGTGATGCAAGAAAGTGTCATGCACAAAAAAGGTAGATATAGCCACAAAGAAAGCTAGAAAGAAGTGAGAGTTGCATGGAGATGGAATTAGTGAGGAGATGATGGCTGCGTGGAGATGGGGAAGGTGATGGAGACAAAAGCATGGAGATGGTGATGGAGAGAGAGAGAGAGAGAGAGAGAGAGAGAGAGAGAGAGAGAGAGAGAGAGAGAGAGAGAGAGAGAGAGAGAGAGAGAGAGAGAGAGAGAGAGAGAGAGAGAGAGAGAGAGAGAGAGAGGGAGAATGAGAGAACTCACCAACTGTCAGCAAGGTATCTCAAGGGGGTGCCTGAGAGGGAATGCTAATTGCCCACCAAGAGGAAATCAATATTGTCCGGTAATTCATACATCAGCCCAGGAAACATGTTGTGCTTGAGGATGTTACAAGTGATTTCAATTAACTTCTCTTTTATGAAGCCATTTTTATGAAAAGCCATAATGATGTCTTGAACTTCCTTAATGAAGGTATCCTGGTCACTACAACAGTACATAGTAGCAATAACCTGTGAGTTAATCACTTTGTATGAGTTGAAAAATGGCCTTTTGGATGTATGAATTGGAAGTATGTAAATGGCAACTCTTTTCTCTTATCATATTTTTCATGTGAAAAGTCCCAGAACTAGGACCAAATGTAGTGGTAATATTTAGAAAATTCGCAGTATTTTTTCTGATACCTTCATTTTTTATAGTTAACTATTCAAGTGGGTAAATCCAAATAGGATTATTATCCGTACGTAGTTGCTCCTTGTCAAGAAACAATAGAGCGTCCAGATTATTAATAAATCATATATCATCTATGTATCAAAAAGTGTTCTTAAACGACTGTAGATAGTTCAATTTGCCAAGCATGGCTAATCTTTTCATAAATTGTAATTCATAGTAGGATAGGTACCAATTACACCATGTAGACAAACAAAAGAAACCCACTAGCATTCCACATACCTGCCTCCATTTCTTATTTTCCAATATAACTATGCAGTTGTCAGTTAAAGCATTGCTCCCCTGGCATAACTGCATCTTATCAATACAAGTCCATTTCTTTGTTTGTTTTTCCATTTCCATTTAAATTCACCAAAACGTGACAGCCATTTGTATGCAAGCAAATCACTCTTAGTCTATTTGAAGGAATATAATCAATCTATGTATTACCATCTTGGCCAATTAGAGGGATGTTTTCATAACATTTAGAGATATCGATAGACCACATGGCTGTGTTTTCCTTGGCACATTAAGGTAGAATTCAGTGGAAGAGGTTAGTATCCACATCAGGATACTCTTGTACTTATTTGCCTTAAGGCCTACTCCCTCCATGAGGAGCATAGTCAGCATACCAAGAGCTCCTGTAAGAAATGTGGGCACCTTAGAAAAATACCAATCATGTGCATTGGTAATCCATCTGAACGAATTCTTATGTGCTTTATAGGTACATAATAGGAACGATAGCTCCTCATTTTTTAGCAAATTTTTTGGCATATTACTTGTAAAGGTTTGTTTTATGACATTCATCATGTTATTGATAGACTATTGTATCGTTCATTTGCTCATCAGTATGAATCATTCATCTTGATTATTCTATTGCTAAATGTGGTGCTTCCGATCCTACACGCAGCTTCTACTGACTAACCTCTCGATTTTCGACATGGTATCAGAGCCTCTATTTTTATCAGAGCTCCTCTAATTCGATATCAATCAATTATCTCTTAAACCATCAATTTTGACATGGTATCAGAGCAGGCAGTTCAGTAATCTGCATCTCTACTGCGGATTATCAAGTCTTGTTTTTATCAGTATGCCGTTCTAGCAAGCACGCAAGCAACAGTATTCTGAAATCGTTGTTTCTACCAACAATCCCACTCAACCATAATGGATTCGTCTTCTAGTTCTTCTCTTATCGACAAACTCGATGGGAGTAACTACCATATCTAAAAATTCAAAATGAAGGTCATACTACTAGCCAAAGACCTGTGGGACATCGTTGATGGCACAGAACCCAAACTTGAAGGTGATGCACCCATTATCACCAAATGGAGACTGAAGATGACAAGGCTTTTACCACGATTACTCTCAATATCATGGACACACAAATCAGCCACATATGTGTTGTTCAGACTGCTAAGGATGCATGGACATCCTAGCAACTCTCTACGATATCAGGGATACCACATCCAAATCACATTTGAGAAAAAAACTCTTCTCCCTGAGAATGTTTGAAGCAGAAAGCGTTTCGAGTCATCTCAACACTTTCAAAACTCTTATGGAGCAGATGGCTGCAACTGGCTCAGTCATATAAGATTATGATGTTGTTATGACTCTATTATTGAGTCTACCTGAAGCCTATGAAATGGATCTTGGAAATTTTGACCCAAGAGCACCTCACTCTTTCAAGAGTAATTTCGATGCTTCTATAAGAGGAAGTTAGAAGATCTGCAACCTCCTCAGGCTCAAAGTCGGATACTCAAGCTCTATATTCGAAAAGAAATCAGAAGTTTAGATCAAACAGATCTACACAGTCAGAATATTTTTAGACAAAAGGAGCAACATGCAATCTGGGTCGGATTTTCACTCTGGGTCGAATTTTGGCTTAGGGTCGAATTCTGGTCTAGGGCCGAATTTGAAGTCTTCATCATTCCAATCAAAGCATAATCTATTTAGTAAATGCTATACGAGAATTGGCCATCTTATCAAGGACTGGAAAACTTTAAAATCTAACAATGAGAATAAAATGCAGTTCCAACAACAAGCCAATATATCGATTCTTGGTACCTAGACTCAGGAGCAACTCAGCATATGACTCACCACAAGGACTGGTTCAAAGATTATACACCCACTCTCAAATTGTGCAGCTTAGAGACAACTCAACTCATTCTATTGAGGGTGAAGGAACAGTTAGGATCGAATTTTAAAGAGGTGAAGTGAAGTTGTTGACCAACGTTCTCCATGTTCCAAATCTGACCAAAAATATGCTCTCAGTTAGCCAAATCACAGATTTGGGTCGGAGGGTAGAATTTGACACAAATGGCTACACCATTTTTGACAAGTTTCGGAAAGCTCTAGCTTTCTAAAAAAGGAGTAACAATCTTTACAAAATTAGCCACTACAATTCTTCTATTTGTCAAGCTCTTTGTACATCCACTTGTGAAACAGCTAATATGCTTAGGCCACCTCAATTCCAATTGTATTCAATAAATGTCAAAAAAAATTTAGTACAAGGTCTGCCCACAATTAGCAAATTCGGTACTCCATGTAAAATTGTATAATCAAAGGCATGCTAGAAGTCCTTCCATTTTCAATGCAGTCCATACTTCTAGAAATTTGCTAGATCTTGTACACATGGACATTTGTGGCCCTATGCAGACCATTTTCACAAGGGGAGCTGTCTATGAGGAGTCAGATACTAAAACCAGTTTTGGTTATTACTATGGTTGATACTGATCGATTAATCGATTTTTCGATTGATGCCTTTCTTTTGATCGCTCATTTGCTTGTGTAGCTGTAGGATGATCTTATGTTATTCTAATTACAGAGTTTAAAAGATCATTAACATTCCTAGTACTAATCCGTAGATCGGTTATTATAGTGGAGCGTGAAGACGTAAGATAAAGACGTAGACAATTGTAATCTCCTTTGTATGTGATCGTAGGAGCATGATATTGTGGTGCGGTCGCAACCGTATGTTAACCGCAATCATTGAATTGCGGTATCAGTCTTCTTCATAAGCTATTGTTCATCACTTCGCATGTTGACCACAAGCTAGACTCGGGCGGTTCCTTGCGGTATCCCGTGTAACTTTGCAGTATGTTGCATTCCTCACATTCTTCAAAAAAATGTTACATTTCTCGGGTGCCCGAAATCTCGAGAAAAAAACCTTTGTCGCATTTTCACAAAAACTTTTGTGCTCAGAATGCTTGAAATGATAAGTAGAAGACTTTTTCGACTTTTGCATATTGCAAGTAAAAATGTTTACTGTGCGACAAACAGATCATTTCTGCAGATTGCTTTGAAAGAGTGATTTACATAAGTGAATTGGAGGGCAGTTAGGATGAGTAGGAGTAAGATTAACTCCAACACTCCCCCTTAAGATTACTACTACGAATCTGAATTTAAATTGAGATTTAAGATGCCTACTAAAGTATAATGTTTATCTCTTGACAATGGTTTTGTCAAAATATCAACCAACATACTGTCTGTATGACAGTAATTTAGTACAACATCTTTATTTTGAACTTTCTTTCTAAGAAAAAAAAATTGAACTTCTATGTGCTTACTTCTAGTAGGAGTTCGTGGTCTTAGAGATAGAGTTATGCAGCTCTGATCGTCACATTGGAGTATAGTTGAACCGATGTGTGGAAATTGCAAATCTTGTAGCAACCTTCTATGCCAAATAATCTCCTTCACTGTTGATGTAGCTGCAACGTATTATGATTTTGTAGAGGACAACGAATTGCATTTATGCTTTCTGCTGTTCCATGAAAAGGGTTCTCTTGCAAGAAAATAAATATAACCAGATGTGGACTTTCTAGTATCCATGTCTCCTGCCCAATCTAAATCGCTGTCAAACTTCTTGCTAACCTTGGTGATGCTGGGAATATCCGTGAAATTGAACGTCTTCTAAAAAAGCCCAGTTTCTCCACTTTGCAAGGCAAATACTTCTTGAATATGATCAAAAGAATAGGGTCCTTCAACTTGAATAATCCAAGCCCAGTCATGTATTGTTTCTACTGATAAAGCTACATGTAATGCTGCTGGTCTTGAAGATAGAATTTTTTGCCTTGTTGACCTCATGACTACCTTGGATTGAATTAAAATCTATATGGACTTTATCAAAAAGAAGGACCCATTGAATATAGTCGAGAGCATTTTTATTAACCTCCCTAATTATGTTGATAATCTTGTGGAAGAGGAACGATTTTGTAATGCTCATATTCGAAAAAAAAAAATTTGCTTGTCTTGAAAAAGAAAGCGGTCCTTTATCTTTTGAGATTTCTACCCCCATAAAACCACCTCTCTCTCCACATCCGTTGATTTTTGTCGATGACCTTGATGAAGAAAGTGCCTCACAACTAGAATCCTTCTCACAAAAAAATTTGTGAAATAGACAATCAATCTTCCTTCGAGTTTTGTCAAGCTAAGAGTTGCCAAGTACCATTGGTCCCTGGCCCGAACTATTGAGTCCAAATCTGCCAAAACTGCCTACAAATTATGGAGTCTTCCTTCTGTTAACTTTTTCGCACCTATTTCTATAGAACTATCGATTACCCTTCCCATTTTACCGATGTTGAAGTCCACACTTGCAAACAAGCCGCTTTACATAAAAATCCTGCCTTTGATAATGTTATCAAGATGAACAAATTTGAGCCTTCAAGAATGTCCTTCTAAACAGACCTGGGCTATAACTAGAGGATATTTTGAGACATGATTTTATAGAATGAACTTATACGATCTGGACCTGGAAAAGGCCCTTCTTTATATGTAGATGCGGCGATAAGTGCAAAATCAAAGAATAATGGTGGCAAAAAATCCTCCCATTTCATGGGGACCGACAACAAAAACTCCAGATCAAGGGCAATGGCACTTAGCCATTTATCCCATTAGTAGTATACTTCATGTATACATGGATTTCAATCTCTCATCTTTCAAGTACTCTACTCCTCATAAAAGACATTAAGCGTAGTTTCCCTTTCAATAAACTCCTTTGTCCCATAGAGTAATAAACTTTGTCTCAAAGAGAGCATGCCTTAGGCGGTTATTGAGCATACTTCAATCCTAATTTTTCATTGTTTCTTACAATTATCATTTTAAAAGTAGGGCGGCCATCTTCCCTATCGGAAGTGCGCCATCATTACACTCTTATTGAACATAAAGTGTACACAAAAACATCTGTAATGAGGCAGATTTTTAGCAAATCGATCAATGATGAGCTATAAACCAGAAACCATGTGTATTATGGTGTAAAATGCGTTGGGCCAACAACGATCCATCAATAGTTCATGCAAGAACTTCCTCAATGAATCACATTTACTACTGGCTCACCAGTGACCAGTAACAAAGCAAAGGTATTATAGTTTTGTGCAGGAGACATAACTTATAAGTGTGCGCAATCCTCTATGGAGGCAGTGATCTACTGTATGATGAAAATTTTGATTTTATGTATGCTTTACAAAGTTGTCCCCAACATATTTCATAAGTGCATTGGTTAGCCAATCATTCAACCTTGCAAAGGCAAGCAAATATTTTCATCATGAAGCAAAAACTCAAGAAAACAACAATAGTTCGCTGCCCAATAGTCACAAAAATACCTGTAGTTGTTGTAAGAGCAATGGCAAGAGTGTGTTATCTTCCCATAAGCATTACTACATCCCCACCACATCAAATCGTAGCTGTAGCCTGTCGCAATAGGGAGAGCAAAGAGAGGAGAAAGCAAGAGTCTTCAAGGGGAAGGATGGAACAAAGGTGTTCCAATCCCCTTCTTATAGTTAACTGAGGTAATCTTAGAGCACTAAGCTAGCAACGATGCACACCATTAGATTACAACCCTAAACAAGTGTAGCAGAGGAAACTTGTTAAGGAAGTCAACACAAAATTCGAAAGGCCCCTTAGAATGCGTAAGGTAGAAGACATTTAAAATAACAAGGTGAGGCAAAAACCAGCATGGTTTCTTAGGGCTCCTATAGTTTATTGCTTACGGAAGTATAATATGGAGAAATATGCATGTAAGAGAGAGAGAGAGAGAGAGAGAGAGAGAGAGAGAGAGAGAGAGAGAGAGAGAGAGAGAGAGAGAGAGAGAGAGAGAGAGAGAGAGAGAGAGAGAGAGAGAGAGAGAATTTTACATAGTTCTTCTTGACAAAGCAAGACCAAACCCTTTGAAGCCTTTATTCATAAACCAACAAGGTACAATAAAGATGAAAAGTAAAATACAGTACAGTAAAGCACCATATAGCATAACCACTCTCAAAACGTCCAGCTGATACCTGCCACCATCCCACAACACAAAACCGCACGAGTTAGTACAGTGGGGAAGACAGGTGTCATAGCTGAGCGTTAGTTGTTATCCATGTCCAAAAGAAGTTATACTACTTATCAGCATAAATGGCATTTTCAATCATAGTCCAGTCTTCCCAAATGCAAAGACGATTTTTTAGCGATAGGCCAAGCCCCTCCATTACCGTATCAGGGCGAGTGCCATGCTGATCAGTTTTTGGGCATTGGTCTGTATCAGTTCATTTCGTTTAAAGCAAAAGTATGAAAAGTTTTCACCGTATATATTGCTTGTCGCTAAAAGAAATGGTGTGAACACGCGTGCTAGTGTCAGAGCAAATCCATGCTATTCTAGCCTTGGTGACTTAAGAAATGTCACTCACTACTGTCCATACTCCTGAGCATATCCATGCTTTCCAGTCGTATCTCACCATAATCTGATATGACAACTAAATGGGTAATAAATTTGCACAAGCCATGGTTGAATAGTGTAGTTACGAGTGAACTCACGTTTATCGTAACTCCATGTTTGTAAAATTGTATAGACCAAGTTGACCAAGAAATAAAGGCTATCTGTAATTGAAAAACTTAAGCTTTAAATCTCTGACTACTATGAACCTATAGAATTCATGGTAGGTCCTTTGCAGGGAGTAGATGTAATCTTAGGCATGCCTTGGCACAAAATGCACAATCCTCTTGTGGACTACAATAAGCATTTGATTTCATGGAAGCACAAAGGTAAAGACGTTAGTGTGCATAAAAGATAGAGTGGCAAAACAATTCCTTTGGTAAGCCATATTCAAGTATCAAAAGTACTAAAGAAAGCGATATTTTCTTATTTGTTGTTTGTTCAAAGTATGGATGATGATGTTGATGGAAATGCACATTCTTCAGACAATAATAGAAAAGACTATTTATTGAAATATTCTTCTTGTTTTTCTGATGAGCTACTAAAGTCCTTACCCCCTGAAAGTCCTGAAGATCATACGATAGACATAATTCCTGGAAGTTCCATGCTGCCCTTCTTTTTCCTGAGCCTTTTCTTTTCAATTTTTAGGAGAACTAATTCTTCTTTTTCGTACTTGATTGCCCTCCAACACATATTTGCACTTTTCTTATGTTTCTATTGTGCACTTGCGATGGATTGTTGAACCTTTGAAAAGGTGTCCTGATAATCCTGCACAAATTCATCTGAGGCAAATATCTTCTCTTTAGTCCTTAATACAGGAGGCACAATAGGTTTTCCATACATTGCTTCAAAAGGCGCTTTACCAGTAGAAGAATGAACTATGTTATTGTAAGCAAATTCTATAATAGGGAGATAGTGTTCCCATTGAGCCTTTTGATCACTTACACAATTTCTCAACAAATCTATGATGGTTCGATTAGTAATTTCACTTTGACCATCAGTTTGGCGGTAAAAGGAGGAAGAGAATTAAAGGGTTGTCCCCGGGTTATCAAAAAGGGCTCTCCAAAAGCTGTTAGTAAATCTCGTATCCCGATCAGACACTATACTCTTGGGTAGTCCATGCAGCCTAAAGATGTGACAGATAAACAAATGAGCAGCTTTGGGTCCTTTAAGTTTTTTCTTACAGGGAATAAAATGAGCATGTTTGCTAAATCTATCAATGACAGTCCATATCATCTCATTCCCATTTTTTGTTTTAGGGAACCCAGAGATAAAGTCCATGGTAATATGCTCCCAGGGAGCTTCAAGAATAGGCAAGGGATGAAGTAATCCTAGAGTTTTTAATCCTCGCTCATCTTTATTGTGTTGACAAACTAGACATGCATTTATATAATGCCTTGTGTCTCGATGCATGGTAGGCCAATAAAAGAATTTTTTTAGAGCTTCCAGAGTTGAAGGGATTCCCCTATGTCTTGCATAGGGTGGACTATGGGTTTCTTGAAGGATCTTGGTTCTAAATGCTATGGGAATACAAAGCTTATCTTCTTTGAATAAATATACTTCTTTCAAAACATAATCTTTATGACTTTGATTTCTTTCAAGTATTTCAAAGATATGATGGAAGTCGGAATCACTAGCATGCATACTTTTCATAGGAAGGAAATCTTCATGATATGCTAGGGAAATATGGTTGACCTTCTAGTTTCTCGATAATGCATCGACGACCTTATTATCTTTTCTTGGGTGATGAAGTAACTGAAAATGGAAGGTGCTAAGGTAGTTAGCCCATTTTAGATGTTTTTCTTGAATTAATTGCTGGGTGAGAAAGTACCTAAGGCTTTGATGATCTGTTTTAACTAGGAAATCATTAGTAGATAGTGCTTCCATAACTTAAGGGCATGAATAATGGCCAAAAGTTCTTTTTCATAAATGTCATATTGTACTTCTGCCCCTTGAAGTCATCTGCTTTCACAGGCTACAAGATGACCTTCTTGGTTTAAGACTGTCCCAATACAGTCTAAACTTGCATCCACTTCCACAAAGAAAGACTTGTGAAGGTCAGGAATAATAAGAACAGGCCCAATGGTAAGGGCATGCTTCAGAGTATCAAAGGCATTTTGCTCTTTCTTATACCAATGAAATTTTACCCTCTTCTTAGTGAGTTCATGTAATGGTGAAGCTATATGAGCAAAATGACAAATAAACTTTCTATAATAGGAACATAAGCCTAGGAAAGACCGAACTTCATGAATATTTCTTGGTTTAGGCCAGTCTTGTATGGCTTTAATCTTTGAAGGGTCCATTTGGATTCCTTCCTTAGAAATCATATGTCCTAGAAAGTGTATCTTTTCTAGGAAGAATTCGTTTTTCTTGTCTTTTATGAGAAGTGAGTTTTCTTGTAGGGTTCTAAAGATGATATCTAGATGTCTTTTATGTTCTTCTTCATTTGCACTGAAGACTAAGATATCATCAAAGAATGTTCCTACAAAACTTCTATGAGGTCGAAAGACTCGTTCCATCATTCTATTGAATGTTGCGGGAGCATTAGTAAGACCAAATGGTACCACTAAAAATTCATAAAGGCCAGAATTTGTCCTAGTACTTTTATGGACATCTTCAGGTGCTACTCTGATCTGGTGGTATTCACTTGTCAAATCAATTCTACTAAAGATACATGATCCATTTATCCTATCCATAATGTCATCTATTCTTGGAATAGGAAAACGGTTCTTAACTGTAATGTTGTTTAAAGCACGATAGTCCACACACATCCTATAACTCCCATCTTTCTTTTGTACCTGAAGTACAGGAGAGCAATAGGGGGAGTTACTGGATTTTATAAGGGCTTTCTCTAACAAGTCAATAATTTGCTTAGAAATTTCTTCTTGTTGAGAATGGCTTACCCTATAGGGAGGTCTATTGGGTAAACTCCACCCAAAACTAGCCCAAAAGTATTATGGACCCTTTAAAGTCAAGAAAGTAATCAATGAGGTTACATGTGAGCTTGACTTGCCTATTACTTGGAAAATCCATAACAAATTCCATGTAAGCTTGCTAAAGAAATTCAATGGTCCAGGACCTGAAAGATTGACAGATTTTGAACCTCCAGAAGTTCAAAGAACCGAAGAAATCTTTCAACCTAAGCATATCTTGATGCACAAGACAAGAACTGGAAGAAAGTGAATAACTTCTACATTATACCTCCTCAAGTTTAAAAACTATCCTACTATGGATGCAAGATGGATGGAAGAAGAATTCTTCCTAGAATATCCAGAAATTTTAAATGTTTATTTGAGAAATGTTCGTTGAGGACAACGCTTAATGCTTCGGAGGGGTGTAAAATTGTATAGACCAAATTGACCAAGAAATAAAGGCTATCCAGTTACGAATAGAGCCACAGCTGATCTAGAGCTAAGCTATGAAAGCATCACATAAGCAAGACTTAAGTTATGAAAGCAGTACATAAGCAAGACTTAACCCTAAAAAGCAGGAAAGTGAGAGATTAAGGAGGCTAAAGAGAGAGATCGATATCGTCAGCTGACTAACAAATGACACAGTTTCCCTACTTATAGCCAAGAGGAAGCCCTAAAAGGAAGCTTCTGATGGCTAGGGCTCAATTGGGAGGGAAAATAGTGCGCCCTCCAAGAAGGCCCCCACTCTCCACTAATATGTCCAAATAGCCTAAAAATGAATAATAAGGCCAAAAGCCAACCACATAGTCTAAGTGTCACTAATGAATAAAAAAGGGCCCAAGGCTTGCTTATGCATAAAGTAAAGTAAATGTAAATGGACGCGGCGAATGTAATGAGCCAAGTCCATAACTCTCCCTGGCACAAAAGAAAAAGACCCAACTACCAGAAAGAAACTGGATCAAGTAGCAGCAAGCCCTGGTGCATCAATAGCTAGAACAACATATGATGTAGAGGAATCAACAAGTGCAGCAAGAGCACGAGCCTTATCCGCAAGTGATGGTGTATGATAAAAGACATCAATAGGCTCCCATGTGGCCTCCTCAATAGGACGACCATCCCATTGGACCAAAAACTGAATCTAGTGATATAACTGCTAACAAAGAATGAGTGATGCCAATATCAGCTAAAGCAATACTCACGACCTGGAATACGTACACATAACCGAATGGAACAAGGACCAGGACACCTTGTCCAAGTATCATACGAAAGCTAAGCATGGCAAGTAGCAGGAAGTAAATCAGTGGAAGGCTCAGAGGATAGGTCAGGCTCATCAGAAATATGAATGTAGATATTGGAATCATCTGGAGTAGTGCCCTCATGGTAAAAAACAACAATAGTAGTAGGGAGAGGCTGACGGCAATCACGGGAAAAATGGTCAGGACTCTTACAACGAAAGCAAAGATGCTTATGCTGAAGGTCAGTGAACTCTGCAGACGTCTAACGTCAGACAAAAGCAGGTCGAGGAGTCGGAGGACGAGGAGACGAAGGGACAATGGAGAGAGCTGGAACAGAAGGGGTAGGTGTAGGGGTGGACGTAGGGGAAAAAATGAAGTAGAAGGATGGAGTCGGGAGAAGCGGGAATGAAGGATGTTAGAGTACTCATGCTGTAAAGTACTGGCAAGAGACATCGCCTCAACAAGTAACGTAAAACACCATGAAACCCGACAATGTAATGAGAAACAAGCTTAGTGAGTTAGATCTATGAAAAGATAAGAAAGCTCCATAAACTGATCTGTAGATCACTGGGCTGAGTGAGACTACAGAATGTATCACGTTGGTGGTCGAGCCACTGAGGATCAATCATAGCATGACGGAGCTCACGACAAAAAGTATGCCATAAATGGAGCCCTTCCCGATCAAGATCATCTCTATAAACTCACCACCACATGGCGGCACGTCCATCTAAATGTAAAGCAACCAATTGGATATTTTGAGGATCAGTCTTAGAGTAGATCTGAAAATATGTGTCAAGCTTAGCAAACCAATTCTCTAATAAGTTCCCGTAGAGGACCCAGAATAGGTAGCAAGCTGTACCTTATCACGAAAGTCTTGAGCAAAGTATGGCTCAAGAAGTGGGGGACATGAAAAGAAACCAGGAGGCGGGCTAGGTGGAATGAATGGTCCACCACCAGACTGACTAGCAGAGGAAGATGGAAATCCAAATGGAGGGGGAGTCCCAAATGAAGGAAAATAGGAACTTTACCAGGACCATGAGGCTGTAAAGAATCAATCTGTAACTGCATAGTAGCAAAACCAGTCATAACGGTATCGAAGCGATGAACGAGGCCAGAAAGGGTCTCATCCATGCGACGAAACTGATCGAATAAGGTTTCCTGAGTAGTCTCAGGCGGGGTAGGTGAATGTGCCATAATGATAGTGGAAGGAATAGACGAAAACTTGAGAGAGCGGACTCTTGTCATCACCCCAAATTAGTCTATTAAAACCACTATTATCACAACTAAGAAAGGACAACAATCAGTAAATGAAAAAAGTGAAAATGAAGGCTGTAAAAATGCGCTGGACAGCCAGAAGGCAAATGACAAATTGGAATATCAAACGGAGTCAGAATTTCGTGAAATTTGGCTTAATCGAGTCTATAAAGATTTGGAGAAGAAACCAAATGACTGATCACCCTTTGTGTCACACTCCACTATGATTGGGAATGGGCAACCCCTAGAAAAAAGGGCCTAGGAATTGATGAAAATTATGCAAGATAAGATGGACATATACAAAGCTTTTCCCATGTCATGAAAAACACTTGGGTGAATCCCAATGTTGTAAACCAAGAAAAATTCAACTTGAAAGTGGCTAACATTAAATATTAAGCTACCTACTTTCCATCCTTATCAATATGTAACTTACCTACTTTTCCACATGGCTTGTAAGCCATAAGATACCTAAGAAAATGCGCCCTCCTACTCCTCCCCTTTTGCTCTAACTAGTTGATAAACACCCTCTCATATCTATACACCTCACCCTCTCACTTTACTTCTCCTAGAGTCTCCCTCACTTTACCTTAGCCACTCCCTCAAGGCTACACATTCCCTATAAAAGGACTAACTCGCCCCTCTCCCTCATTATTCATGTCCTATTCATTTTTGTTTTGCCTCTTGCTCTTGCTTCTATGTGTGTAGGTGCTTGGAAGAAAGCTTGGAGCTATGGCTTGAGGAGGATCTATCAAGCTTGGATTGGAACCACTTACACACACACTCACTTTCTCTTACCTCTTTAATTTCTCTCTCTCTCTCTCTCTCTCTCTCTCTCTCTCTCTCTCATCTCTAGAACTTTCATCCATAAGACTGAAGGCCATGCATGTCACACCATTCATGACTTGATGGCTTTGCATGTCACACCATCCATGACTTGATGGCTTTGCATGTCACACCATCCATGACTTGATGGCTTTGCATGTCACACCATCCATGACTTGATGGCTTTGCATGTTACACCATCCATAGCTTAATGGTCATGCATGTTTGATTTGGAAGTTGCATGTCTGATTGGAACTTGCATGCCTGATTGGGGAGCTTGCATGTCTGATGTAGGAGTTTGCATGTATGATTTGAAGCTTGCATGTCGGAACTAGAGCTTTCATGTCATACCATCTCTAGCCTAATGACTTTGCATGTTGGAATTGAAGTTTGCATGTCAGATTTGAATCATGCATGACATGCCATCTAATGTCGAAAGCCAATGCATGCTCTTTTATTGATCAGTAAGCTTTTGCATGTCATAAGAAACCACTTTTCTTGGTATAAGATTCTTTAAGACCCAAAATTTGTTAACATCTGGTTGATGTAAAGATTTAAGAATCCATCTTCCTAAACCATTGTATATGTACTTGGCCTTGGGCCATTTGATCTTGCATAATTTTAAAAAAAAATCCTTCAGGGGGCGGTCCTCATCTCGACCCCTCAGCAAGTCTCATGAATGAATGCTTTTGTGATTGAATGTTGAATTTCTTCACTAAGCTTTGAAGTTCTTTTTAGTTTTATTCAACAAGTGTTTTGTTGACTTGTTCTTTTAAATTCACAACACTTGAAGTCAGGGCTTTAGAAATTAGTAGACCATCACATCAAATTCACAATATCCAACCCGTGGTTTTTTAAGACCTTGTATCGGATAGGCTTCATCTTATTAGTGAGGTTCTCATGGTTTTTACAAGGTATTAGGGCAGATCTGTGTCATTCTAATCCTTTTGCAACAACCATTTATCTTACGCAAATCCATGCTGTCCAAGATAATTTGAAGAGAAGCCTTGTTTCGGGACAACGTGGGTGTCATTATATGCAGAATAGTTTCAATATTTATGAAGAGATATAGTCCAACTGAGTAAAAACCAACTAATTTCTGTATTTAGGATCATTATTAGTCACCTAGAATGGAATATATTTGTAAAGAGACACCTTACCTTTTGAGCATAGGTGATGCTTGCAAAGCCTGAAAACTGTTCGGAAAACTCATACCTGGATGATCATAGCCGTGACTTCCTGTGAGGATGCCATGTTTAGTCCCTCGAGTGCTCTTGCCTTCCTTAGACTTAAACCGTTCATAATGTTATTGTCAGATATTGTGAAAACGATAATAAGCACGTTAGGGAGAGCCTACCACTCATTGCTTATATAAATCTGAAGCGAATGGTTTAATGTGCATACCTATGCAAACACTTATAGCTTTAAGGTTTGAAACTGAACCTAATCGAAAACGAAGATAATAGTAATATTCGATGTTACAAAGAGCGCAAGTTTTATTTGTTAGTGCTTAGACACAATAGTATTCCCTTTGAAATAGAAATAATTCAAAAGTATGATAGCAAACAGGTTAAAGCATGAGGTATACTAATCATAATCAGAACGTGCCAGTGTTTGAGTTGTATCTATTGTATAATAGCATGATACTACAATGGCTTTGTCTCTGGAGTATGTATGTAACCTTTCGTTACTTATGGAACAACCAAACATTAATACTGTCCGTTGAAGGATAGTAAAGCCTATTGTATACTGTAGTTATCAGACCAAACTTTCATTCTTTCATATCTATGATAAGGAGTTTGAATCCACACAACCATTTATAAGGTAAGAAGTGCTTCATCACTGGTCACTAAGAAGCTTTTGTCTCAACCTACCATATGTGATGCATACCTATCATTATCATGCTTACAAAGTATGTGGAAGGAAGCATTGGTTCATCGCTGGATAGCTTACCATATATATCCATTTTTTGAGTATTTAACTCAAGACAAATCGTTGTAGGTCCATCGCTGGACAACAACTCACATATCTTCAAAAAACTTCTACACAGTTGAGCAGGCTTCATCGCGGGTCCACATTGGATAATATTAATGAAAAAACGTCATACAAAAATGTGTATGAATCCTTGCTGATTCATCGCTGGATAGCGGATTCATACCATCACGTTTATCATCGAAAAAGCTTGATACCATTCGTATGTAGCAAAGAGATGAAAGCAATGATATGAAATGAGCAGATCCACATACCATAAAGTAGAAGCAGATGACTTCAAGCTAGGGAGGGCACAATCTCTATCGTGAGCATATCTTCCAACCTTCTTCTCATCGTATAGTAGAAAAAAACTCATTCGAGAGCAATTTATACATAGTACCATGAGGGCCCCAACCTCTTATAGCCATAATTAATTTACGGGTTGAGATAGGCATACTCACCTCCTTATGGGACATTAACTCGAGATCAGTCCAATCATGGGCATGACAAGGTCACCCTTTGAGGTCATGCCACTAGAAAAGGGCCTTCCGTGAAGGGTGATAGCTTGAGAAGAAAGGGGCCTTTTGATGGTAGAAGTGCCACATAGGGTCCCTTCCGCCACTTGAAATCGTGGTGAGGTCTATTTTTTCAAAAATCTGCACAATCTTCTGCACGAAAGGTGGAATGTTGTGCAAAATAAATCCTGCTGTCTTGTAGAAATGATTTTGAGTGAACGCACGGCATGGAAGGTTGTGCAATTCACAAAACCTTTTGCATTGAAGGTTGGGCAAAAGAAGTCACGTTGTTTGCAGGAATGATGTTCAAGTACTGCACGCTCTCTAAATCTCTCTCAAAAAATAAAAATAAAAATTTAAAATTTGACTGTCGAAGTGCTCAAGTCTTAAGTCTAAATCTCAACAACACTTCACACATGAAGTTTAAGTGCGCACTCCATGCATTGAGAATGAGCAAGGGTTCCAAGGAAATTATTCAAGGGTTCAAGTACTTCTTAGGCCTTCAAAATGACAAATGCAAAACAAAAAAAATAAAATAAATCCTTCATCCTTGAGAGGCAGATCAAAAAAGGAAGATGTTATTTGAAGGGAAAATTGGCCTAGACGGGCCATCTTCCCGTCAATCTGCAGCATCCTTGGAGGAAAGACAAAAGCAAACCCCGAAACCCTAAAATGAGCTGATAAATTTTGCTTTCCTCTTCTCGTCTTCTGATTATTGCTGATTGTGTTAAGGAATGGAAGCGCTTCTTTTGGGCGGATTGAAGCTCAGCAAGCTGGGAATTGGCTATGGAGGCAGTGGCACTGGAATGCCAATGCCCCCATCGCCAGCATTGAGGGCAAAGCAGCAGGAGCAACAGCAGGAGTTTGTGCATTCCTTGTGGTGGCAGGTGTCTAGAAGCAAGCTGGTCTGCCACGCGGTGATCTCCAAATCCGCTGCTAAGACGCGGTAAATGGCAGTTAGGGCTTGTCACAGTTTTGGCTCAAATAAGTGAGAAATGAATGTATGGCTGCTTTCTTTTTTCTTCTGAAAACTCTAGGTGCATCAAGTTTCTGAAGGCGTTTGTATTTCGTACTAACGATTTAAACCTTTGTCTTCTTTTGTAGCTAAATAATCTTTTGTACTATTTTGGTCTTTATCACATGGATCTGAGATCAACAACTCAGAATACATATTACAAACATATGAAGGCTCTAACTGTAGAAGATACTAGCAGCTTTTATAATGTGGCGGAATTATTTCTTGGTCAATAAAATCTCCCCTTGTAGAGGTGCACCCTATAACAGGGAAGAAATGACCACTGATCTTTCAGATAGAAACCTAAGTGACTAGAGTAAAAAGGTGTAAATAAGTGACCGACGTAATTTTGTGCACTGTTGGCCTAGCTTCAAAAGATTCCTTGAAATGTGCTTCAAGAACAAGAACTGCATATGGCTTATATAAAATTCTCATGGATACTCACAAATCTAAGCTTCTTAGAAACATGATTCCACATTCCTGAATACTCAAAACATGGTCCAATGCCTTCAGTTAGTATTGAAAAACATCTAAATACATGAAGTACATTTTTGGAAAAGTCCATTGTATGTTGAAAAACAAATCACAATGAATATGCTAGAAGTCCCCGTGTCTATGGCCGGCTTTAGAACTGAATATTCTAAACCCTAAGTAACTAGGAAATACATGTGATTAATTGTTAACCTCACTTCACATATTTATGATTTCATGTGAGGGTTGATATAGAAAGCCCTAATATAGTAAGATTGCATGAGGTATGGTTACGAACTTCTTAGGTTGAATACCATTAGGTGCCGTCTCAAGAAGTTGGACTTTACAATCCACCCCGCCATAGGATCCAATCCAGATCCATCCTTTATGCCCTAGGCTTGAGACTTGGAATCAATCAAGATCCGACCTCTAGCACTAACAACGTCCATACCACCTGTAACACCTTATGCCATCACCTACCTCTAGGTAGCTCACATTCTAGGTATGCACATAAGCACTGCGCCGCTGCCATCCACCTTCTCCTAGGTAGGTAAAATAAATGGTCAAGAGTCCTACTCCCAATCAATACTAACAAGGTAGGAGCCAAGTATATAGCCTTGATCAAGACATGTGGCACACATGTGGTCCATGAGTCACTAGTAAGGGAAAGTGTTCATTCACCTCTTGCCCACATTGACATACATCAACAATGGATTGAGGTTTTGTAGATACAAAGGCTGACAGGTCCTCTAGTTGAACCAGCGCATCTTCCCACCAAGTTGTTTCTTTAAATGACTAATGTGAAAAATTGGGTGGACTTTGACTCCTTGTGGACACAGTTGCAACCAAACGTTTGAAACGTCCAAACTTGAAACGTTTGGAAAAATCATCCAAACTACACCAATGCTAGAGCCAGGTCTCTTTGTACACTGTAAAATGTGGTATAGCTACTTATGTTTACGAAATGCTAATGTGAACCTAATACATTCGTTCACCCTTATACTGATCAGTATGGCATGCCCTGAGAGCAGAATGTATTGCTAATAATGAATGTCATGGTAGGGAAGATTGGACGTATGATATGTATTTGCAGTTGAGCTGATAAAGTAGTGAATCTTGTTTCGGACATGGATAACAACGGATGCTCAGCTATGACACCTGTCTTCCCCACTGTACTAACTCGTGCAGTTTTGTGCTGTGGGATGGTGGTAGGTAACAACTGAGTATTCTAAAACTTGCTTCGCTTTATGGTACCTTGTACTGTAATACTTTATACAACTTTGTTTTTACCTATTATGCTATAAAATGAAAGGGTTTAAAGGGTTTGGTCTTGACTTGTCAAGAGAGACTATGTGAAATCTTTTACCTCTCTCTGCATCTTTTTAAATGTAAACCCGACTATCTTTTGGCCGGGGTGTTACCAAACCTTTACCTTTACTTGGATTTTATGGCTAACTTAGGTCTGTTTTCATGTTCTAGTCCTCAAGATGGTTTCATGACGCAATTGCACTTGGTTATGGGGATCCCCTTGCTCCTCCTAACCCTTTTATTCAAACTGTCATTTGTTGCATGAAGAAAGCTATTAAAGTTCACAATCTTATTATTTCTATTGATAGAGCTACCTGTGATGCTGCTGGTCCGGATGATAGAATCTTTTGCCTCGTGGATCTTATGACTACCATTGATTGGATCAAGATTTACATGATTTTACTAGAAAAAAAGACACCTTGAACATTGTTTAGAGTACTTTTATAGACCTCCCTAACTATGTTGATCACATTGTTGAGATTTTGCAATTCTCATATTCGGAAGATATTTACCTGTTTGGATAAAGAAAATAGTGCTTTGACTACTGATATCTCTACCCTCACTGCCGCTAGAGACGTTGTTAAAGCCCACCTTGCTTTTGTTTACATTAGACAACACATGATTGATGCCGTCATAGAACTCATCAATGACCCTACTGCCAAGCTTCTAGCGACACCTTGGTGATGCCGAGAACATCCGCGAAATTGAACGCCTTTTGAAATAGCCCAATTTTTTACCTTGCAAGACAAATACTTCCAGAATACAAGCAAGAGATCAGGGTCCCTCAATCTGAATAATCCAAGCTCGGTCATGTCAGTCAGCGGGCCGGACAAAGCAGTAGCAGAAAAGAAGATCATCCCATTAGAAAACTGAATTTTTACCGAGACTAATCTGTGTGCAGAGACAAAGAGAAGATTTTTTTTACATTACGTTATTACAATAGATGCTTTGAGAGTATAAATGTCAAACAACTTTATTTCGAGACTTTATTTCAAATTTTCGGTTTTATTGATGAGACCTTTGAGCAAATTGTTTTTGGTTGGACTTATTTTCCGCATTTGAAACATGAATGGTATAAGCCCTTTCAAATCTTTTGTGAGTTCGATGTTAATGATATTCCACCTTGTATTTGTTCTAATACTAAACGCTTTAAAGATTCTATTTTTGAAAGTTTTGGACATGTGATTTCCATGGATACTTGAATTATTAGCAACAGGTTTTTAAAGAACGACTTGAATGAAGGACTTAATCATATCTCTGTACGCCAATCAAATATCAATGAGGTCGCCACTGAATTATATCAAGGATGGTTTAAACTGGCTAAAATGTTACCCGTATATCAGGACATTGATCATGATACGATTGTTGAACATGCCCGTATTTGCAAACACGATAAGAGCTTAACTGGAAACAAGCTAAGGAATGCCATTGATGAGCATGATTGGATCACTACCAACTTATATGTGAATGGTGTGGACAAGGCCGAACATAATCCTTGTTTTATGTGCATCTACTTTGTTACAAACTTGGCATTACAAAGGTTGTCTAGTCCAGATTTTGCCCCTTTTCCAGATGAAAATAACAATAAATAATGCCATGAATGTTGTTAAGCATACCTTTGCTAACAAGATATCAGAATACCTAAAAGGGAAAGAAGAGTTACCTTTTTTTAATATGTATCTTTAATGCGCACAAATTTTTTTTCAGATGGATCACCAATGCACATGATTGCTACTTTTCTAAGGTGGCCACATTTCTTACAAGAGCTCTTGGTATTCTGACTCCACTCCTCATGGAGGGTGCAGACCTTAAGGCAAATACATGCCGGAGTATCCTAAATGCGGATACCAACCTATTTTGGCAATGTAACTCATCCACTGAATTCTACCTTAATGTGCCAAGCAAAATCACCTCTATGTGGTCTACTAACATTTCTAAGTGTTATGAAAATATCCCACTCAATGGCCCAGACGGGTTAAAAGCCGTAATACATAAGATGATTATTTATGCATTCAAATATTGTAAGAATGAAAGTCTTGCTTATAAATGGAAACCTAATGCGGGAGAATATAGATGGAAATGGCTAAGCAAACCAGCTAAGAAGTGGACTTGCATTGACAAGATACAACTCTGCCAATGGAACGATATATTGATTTTTAACTGCATTGTGAGATTGGGTAACAAGACTTGGAGGCAGGTTTGTGGATTTCCCATGGGCTTTGCCTGCTCTCTTACCTGGTGTAACTGGTATTTGTTGTTCTATGAATTGCACTTTGTGAAGAGACTTGCCAGACTCGGTAAGATGGATTATTTGCGTGCTTATAAAAATACCTTTCGGTATATAGACGATGTATGTTTTATTAACAATCCAGATGCACTGCTATTTCTAGATAAAGAACAACCTCGTATCAGTGATAATGCTACATGGATTTATCCTTTGGAATACTTAACCATCAAGAGTGATGATGCTACAATATTGTTAATTTCTTAAACATTGCTACTACCTTTGATCCTGAGTTCGGGAGTTTTCATATGAAAAAGTTTGATAGAAGAAAGGAGCTCCCCTTTCCATGCTTCCAGTTCATACACCTGGCATCCAATAGACCGGTTTTTAACTCATATAAAGTAATCATCTCACAGATTAGTGCTGCTATGTATTGTTGTAGCAATCAAGGTGCTTTTGTAAATGATGGCTTTTCAAAGGAATGGCTTTATGAAAGGAAAACTGTACGAGATTACCAATAATATCTTCAAACACAATGTGTTTCCTGGACTTATGTTTAAATTATTGGAAAACGCTGATTTTCTCTTGGTGGCCAGTTAGCATTGTTAGCACTCCATCTCAGGGGTGCTAACTGGTGGCCCCCTGAGATACCTTGCTAATTGCGGGACGGTTGGTGGTTCTCTCTGTCTGTCTGTCTGTCTGTCTGTCTGTCTCTCTCTCTCATGGACTCTCCTTCATGTTTATTTAGTTTTATACGTTCTTCGAGCAGTCTTGGAAAGGTTTCCCCCTTTGGTACTAAACCAATTTTATTGCCTTTACTTTGCTACACTAAGTTAGAGGGGCCTCTTTTAAAATTTAACAATTACTTGTTGGCCAAGTTCTCTTTGAACGACTAAGATGGATGCACTTGATAGGATTTCAATCTAACGGTGGGCATTATCAAATGCTTGGTGCAGTGAAGTGAAATATGGTTTCTATAAGGAGGGTGATGTATCCTAAAACTCAC